>JAILXH010137987.1:0-10994 GCA_023558415.1 Piaractus mesopotamicus
AGCTATGCTGCAGCGGTGGTTCACCCCCCCCCCTCCATCTACAACAGAGCTAGGAGAGATTAACTGATGCTTTATATGCTATGTCATTCATTCATTCATTACTCCTTACCAATCACCTTAGACAGCCTACATCTGTCTTTAAGATGACTCGCCTTACATACTTGGCTTTGCTTTCAGGTGTCTATGATTTAATGCCCTCACTGAGAAACTTCAGCAGCTGTACATTTCTTTGCGCGCTATGTCACATGTATCTGGGATGTTGACTGAATGAAGAACAATGGGTTTCCAACACAATGAATAAGTCTTTAGTGATTTCTTAATGTCCCTTATAGTCTGTTTATCATAAAACATAGAGAATGAAAAAATCCATGAATTCCACGGAGAGATGCGGATGACATTTACCTCTATTCATTGGCTCAGAAATCCAGATAAAAGTCACATAGAAAATGTAAGTACAAGGGCAGACTCTGCAGACACTGGAAACTTAAATTAGTTGTAATTGCTTAAAAAATTGGCTAAAGTTACTTAAGTTTCTTAAAGGGGAAGGACTTGCCCCAGGTGGAGGAGTTTAAGCATCTCGGGGTCTCAGTCACAAGTGATGGGAGGAGGGATGGTGAGATCGCCCACAGGCTGGGACAGGCGGCAACAGTATTGTGGTCACTGTTCAAAGTTCTCTGTTTACCGGTCGCTCTACATCCCCACCCTCACCTGTGGTCGTGCGCTTTGGGTAATGATCAAAACAATGAGATGGCGAATACAAGCAGCAGAAATGAGCTTTCTTTGCAAGGTGGCAGACTTTGACATTAAAACCCCTTTAGTAAAGCATTATTTTTTAAAAAAATCTATATTAGAGTAAAGATAAAAGGTAATTGTTATATGAATAATAATGAGGGTCCCTGAAAAATAAAGATTTTCCAATGAAATACTATCACACCCATGTCACTAACAGATACAACACTTTGACCAGCACACACTTTTTTCTCAAAATCAGACATATTATGAGTATTTTGATAAAAAAAAAACAAATTCAACTGCAAGATGCAAGATAATGCAAGATTCCGCTAAAGCTTGGAACAATATTAAAACATCCACCTCCTGCCTTTCAGACACCAATCTGAAAGACTTCCAAACTGCTAACTTTGCTTGTCCTACTAAGAAATTAGCCAAAGTACATTTAGAGCACTGGGGTTTAGCCAAAAATAAAAATAGTCCGGGTGAACAGAAACCCCCGCCCTTTGAGCGCTCTGTCCAGGAGCTCAAACAGAGGACCCAGCCTTTGACAGTCCTAAAATGCACAGAAAACAGTATCAGGATTATTAATACAATGTGGTACAACAGCAGAGATAAATTTTGACACAAAACCAATAGTAGGTACAGCACAGTGAAGAATCCTCCACTAGAGGTCTGCAGGACATTTAGGTAAGTGACTTTTGTACAGGAGCCTTCATGAAGGCCGCAGACCCTCAGGGACAGAGATATGGGCTCACCATTTGGAGTCATATCTCTCCTTCAGCTCATTGAAATGCCTGTATTAGTCCTTGGCCTCCTTCAGCCAGGGGCAGGTACAGCACTTCAGGTGAAAGCCAGTGATACATATTCCAAAAGAAGTCTACAAAGGCCTTCTGAACATGATGCATTAATTGCACTGGAGGGTCCAATACAGTTGACCTGTGCCACATCATTGAGGCTGTAAGACTATTGATCACCAGCACTCTTACATGATATGATAACTGGAAAAGAGCCTATTTCCACCTCTGGAGTCTCCCCAGAATCTGTTCTCCCAGCCTTTCCCAGTTCTTCTGTACAAATACATGTGTACCAAAAAAAAAAAAAACCCTCCAAATTCCAGGAGGGAGGCGAGGCGGACTCTTCTGAAGCCAATGCCCTCTGCCCTAATAACAATGCTGTGCTTTTATTCCAGTTTATTCGTGGCAATGTGGCTTTTTCAAGGCAACATCATCTGTGTACACAGTCAGTTTTACTGTTACACCTTCCTAGTGCGGGTTCTTTGGGCTGAAACTATGTAACAGTCCAGAGAGATCATAGCCTTGGCATATCCCCCTGTTTACAGGGAAAGGCTCCCAATTATTTTCAGCAAGCTGTATACATTAGTATACAACATCTTTAAATGTAAAACAAATTTTGGGCCAAATCTAAAAGCCTTGAGTGTCCTGAAGAGAAAGATATGATCAACCCTGTCAAAAGCTTTCTCTTGATCTAGAGAAATCAGACCCATGTTAAGTCTGCGTTCTTTAGCATAGACAAGTAAGTTTGTAATTAATAACAAATGATCAAAAAAGGATCTATTAGGCACACAGACATCATGGGTTATTGAATTCAAGCACTTTTTTAGACAGTTTGTCAGTGCTTTAGACAAAATTTTATAATCCACTCCAAGGAGTAAGACTGGGCTCAAGTTGATCAACAACTCAAGATCATCCTTCTTAGGCAGCAGAGTTATTACAGCCCATTGGCAACTGAGTAGGAGGAGACCAAAGTCTGTGCATGCCTGGAAAACAGAACACAAGTCTGGAGCAATGAAGTGCTAAAACCCTTTATAAAACACTGCTGTTAATCTGTCTAAACCAGGGGATTTGCCTGCTCTTGAACAGAGACAGTCAGCTCATTAAAAGACACAGTACATTCTAGATCAGATCTGTTTCGCTCTGATAGGCGAGGTAAATCCTGTAGAAAATATTCTGTTGCTGCCTGATCACAGGTCTCAGCACTTTATAGGTTCTTGAAGAAGGACATTGCATTTCCATGGATTTCTTGCTTATCTGAGGTCTCTGTCCAATTAGGGAATATCAGTCAGTCGAAAGCCTTCTTCTCTCCATAGTGTTTCTCTAATCTAAAGGAAAAAGTTGTTGAGGCATCCATGTCATTAAACTGCATGTAACTAGCGCAAACCAGTGTTCCACAGCCTCTATCCTCTTGCAGGTTCTTAACAGCAGCTTGTTCCTCTTAGGATCTCCAGCAGCATTTGCCCCCAACTGGGGGTTAAGAGTACAGTTAAAGTCTCAAGCTAATACAATAATTCTATCTGGAGATTAGTTTTTCAAAGCCTCATGCAGTTTCTCAAAAAAGTAATTTGTTCTAGCCCTACATTTGGGGCATAGATGAAAAAACAGAAAGATATAACCCATGAATATCCACATCCACATGCAAGACACAGAGAGAGATATAGAGAGATACAGAGAGAGATAGATACAGAAAGATACAGAGATGCAAAGAGATAGAAATAGAGAGATTGATACAGAGACACAGAGAGTTTACCATCCTGTATTGACCGTGAGTTAATCACACAGAAAAACATAAAAAATCAGAAGTAAATGAACGTCTTATTGCAAAAGTCAGAATATCTCAAAACACCATCATCTACAGTACAAAGGACCTCGCCACAATCCCACACCCTCTCAAAACTCTCATAGCCCTGCATTACAATACATAAAATCTACACCAATCCTTGATTGCACCAGTCCTTTAAAGACCTTGCACACATCACAATTGAGACCACAATTTAAAATAAATCACTACTTTGGCCTGACCTAAAATAAAATTGATCAACTAGTACTAGCTCCTCTTTTTTGGTAATATGGAAAACCAAAAATAAAAACATGGAGGTTAAAGCATTCCCCAAAAGGAAATAAAAGTGAACTCAGAACCCTAAACAAACCATTCAATCTAGCACACTGTGTAAAACAAGGGCACACTGTTTCCCTCAGTGAATAGAAAGCACGCTCTGAGGAGACTGCAGGGTTTAAAATGGACACAAACACATTGACAGCAACTATGCCATGTAAAATTCTCCACTGCATGTCCCCAGCTGACTTGGTCAATCATGGTTTATAAAGCACCCTCCAGGTTTCACTGGCAAGGTTGAAATGTGCGAGTGTCCACCTGACCTGTCAATCTGGACTAATTAAGTTTTTTGACACATCCTCTATAGAGGATTTTAGCATTCAGACAATGATAGCGCAGTCCACTCAACCCCTCAAGATTTAATAAGGGGCTCGTTGTGTCAGAAACAGTCAAGTTTGGACTGGCCCACAGACATGGGAAGGGGCCCTCTTCCTCCTTTCCAGTATGGTCATATGTCCACCCTGTCAGCAGTTTCCTGTCCTCCTCAGTCAGAGCTTGCAGAACCCTGCAGAGCATCTGGATGGTAACTCTGCTGGATCTCATACCAAGTCTCTGTGCCAGTGCCTCTGCATTGTCAAGATCCATTCCAGCAGTCCCCATCAGGTGCCTCACTGTGACCAGACCTGACTTCCTAATCATCTCAGACAGGCTTCGAGCCCCTCCCTCACCAACCTTACCACAGACCTTCAAAGAACATGTACAGAACCATATAAAAACTTTTGTAGGAACTGTAACTTGAATGTTGCTTTCCTACTGTCAAAGTGTTTGAGGCCCTGACCCCCTTCATCTCTAGATAAGTATAAAAGACTTCACAGAACCAAGTGAAGTTTATCCCACATAAAATCAACAATGAGAGTCTGAATTCCAGTTAAAAGACCCAGTGGAGGCTCAAGGACAGTCAAATTATGCCAGAGAGAAGAGGCAATTGAATTATTAACTGTAAGGGTCCTTGCTCTAAAAGCCACCACCACTTTTCTAACCTGTCCCATATAGCCTGTAAAATGCTTCTCCCATTTTTTCTGCACCATAGTCTGGTCACTTAGAAACACCCCCAAATATTTAAAACCCCCCTTAGATCAAACCAGGCCCAGGCAATGTTGGCTCTTCTCCTTGCCAGTCCCCACCAATGAACCCATACTTTTTCCCCCACTTAACCTTTGCCAAAGAAACAATTTCAAAATTCTGTATAATGCCACTTAAAGTGTTAACATCCCTATCTCCAGCAATCCTTATAACCACATCATCAGTATAGGCCGCTAGATAAAAAAGTGGAATATCCTTGGCTACCTGAACTTCACTAAGTTCCCTTCTGAGATAGTGGAGCATGGGCTCAATAGCTATGGCATAAAGCATTTCTGACAGTAAGCAACCCTGTCTGATTCCCCTCCCCCCTTTAAAAGGAGCATAGGAACCACCATTGACCTTCAGCACACTCTCAATATTAACTGATTGCTTCAGCTTAAAAGTTGGCACAGAAATCAATATGGATCCAATGAGGGTCCCTGTAGAACCTCTGAACTATATGCATTCAGCGCAGACCTGGGTAAGAAAATGGTCTACACAAGCATGGTTGCTAGCATGGTTAGCGTTCCATCGCTGTTATATCAAAGCCTTTTTTTAACCATGTGAAAGTGACAGCTGTCCTTCACATTGTATTGTGGCGACTCGTCACTTATGGAAGTGTGTTTCTCCAATTTGCATAATAACGAGCCTCCACAGCTGCCTGCATTTTGACAACTTAACGCCACTGTTTTAATAGATTAAGTGTTACAGCAGCACAGAGTACGGCGGATTGGTTAACCCCCTGCTGGCTTCCCCCAGTTGAATAAATGCTTATAAAGAGTGTTTCTTTTGGTTCACCAGAGCTGGATAATAACAGAATACATGTAACAATGTATGATCAGGATATTAAAAATAGGTAATTAACATTTACAGATAAAAGGGAGACTACATACTGAAGCTCTGTACACTGTGGCTCTGCTAATGGTAAAATGGTAAAAGTCATTGGAGAATTCATATGCTCTGTCTTTCTCTGTCATTTGTGTGGACAGATGATATCTCTTCAACTCCTCTGCAGTAAATCTGATTTAAACATTTTTCATGGCAATGGCTCTGGCTTTCCTTTGATATACTTTGATGTAGTTTCCCTCTGAATGGAACAATTTGTTCCTCAATGCTGAGGTTTGTTTTAATAAATGAGGTGATTTAGATGCATTAGAAAAACAGAAACTTATATTTGTTATTCTCCTTATTCAGCTCTGCCCATTTAAAGAAAGCACATTTACAGCATTTGGCAGACACTCTTATACATAGTGACTTGCAATTTGATGATTTTTACACAGGCAGGCAAATGTAGTATTAGGAGTCGCGCTGAAGGATTCTTATTAGTATAGTGTGGGGTGCATGCACTGGTTTGGGATCTATAGTGTGGCAGGCAGAGGAGTTTCCCACAACACTATGCCAAACACAAAGCACCTCTTCCTCTTTTTGCTTTTTAACTTCCTTTTTTATGTTTCATAATGAGAAAGCCCATGACCCTATCTGGACTAAGCGGTTAACGATGATGATGAGGATTATTATTATGAGAAAGCAGTGGTTGTTTCTCAATACCAAAAACAAGAAGAACAAACTTCCTTTATTGGGAAGAATGTTCTTAAAAAGTTACTTTGCTAGAGAGAACAAAGTTTTATGTCTCTGGAACAAACTGACAAGGACATGAGAATGGAGAATGCATGTATACTGGTGTGGTTACATGTTGATATTAAAAACAAGAACACAAACTGTCACTGATGTGAAGCACCAGCATGTAATACCCCATTTGTATTTTTATATGTACTTTTGTTTTGTTTTGTTTTTTACCAGTGGACTGTACTGTAACCTGGCTGACTTATGTAAGTTGGGGTAGAGTAACGTGAAAAAGTGTAACTCTTTCTAAGCTAAATTCATTTGTAACGTCAGATGATATGTATTGTATTTTAAAAGATCAATAAATAAAACCTATGTAGTTCAACATAGAAATATATTTATCCAATAATAAAAAGTATGTTTTTAACATTCTCAACTATTCTGTTGGAGAAAAGACAATACTGTCCTGTCTTTGTGGCTGAGGCTTTTATATGATTGGATGAGCTGAGGAAATCACTAGTAACACTGCTGTGTCTGAGCCACATGTACCACCTTAACACACACTAATGTGTCATTACTACATCAGTGCTGACAATGACCCACAACCCAAAGAATACCTGCTCTGTGGGGGTCCTGACCATTGAAGAATAGGGTAACAAAGTACACAGAGAAACAGATGGACTACAGTCTGTAACTGTAGATCTACAACATGCTCCTATATGGTCAGTGGAGCTGATAAAATGGACAGGGAGCGTAGAAACAAGGAGATGAACTTCATCAAACGGCTACTTGTACATGCAATACATAACAGATCACGTTATAATATGCCGATATTTTATTGTCATCTCCTCCCCTTCCACCACTTTCCAAGATACCTTAAAAAACATGTACATTGCAGTTACATCAACTAATCCTCGAGACGATATTAACTAATATTAGCACACTGAACAAATTCTAAGAGCTGTTGTCTACAACATGTAATCCACATATACTGACAAACTATTTCACAAACTAACAACATTTCATGTAGCAATTTTCACAAACAGCAGAGCTCAACATTTCTAACTACTGTCTCGCCATACACATACCACTAGTGACAGTGACTGGTATAGCGATGACATCATAGATAATTTGACCCCAGGAATTTTATTCATAAAAGATAATGTATTTAACCACGGTGCTGATTGCTTTCAATGAATATTAAATGCAATATTTTGATGACCTTCATACACATTCTCCCTTCCTGAATTCAGCAAAATGTAACAAATCTGCCAGCATCAAAAAAAGAAAGGATTCTATATCAGGGACACAACTGAACTGACCTCAACATTGACCAACAATGCCTTGACATGCTTTGAAGCTGTTCCTTAAGAACTCACGGAGGCAGGTGCAGCGCTAAACACTTGTCCTTCAGTGATAACTTGAAAAGTGCCGGTGTACACATAACATTCAATTCACAGCAAAACCAGAAAATAACCTGACTTTTTGCATTTCAAAATCTAAAAGGGGAAAAGGAAATATAAATGTGTACTAAATTACTGTAAACTAGACTTTCTGTTAATGTTGAGCAGTGAAGTACCCCATGTTTTAAATAATTGTTTGTCTGTCTATAAGTGTTTGACTCTTCACCGAATGCCCTTGACCTAAGTATGTCAATGCTGTCAGAAGACTGATGAGATAAAGCTACATTAGAGGTTCCTCTAATGTAGCTTTATCTCATCAGTTTGCATGTGTTTGTTTTAGGGTTACTGCTCTCAACAGTGTAGACCACATGTTCCCACCTGACTTCCAACTTGTTCCATCTCCTCTCAGCTTTATTAGCAAGTAGGACTCTCTTGGTTCAATGGGAGCACCTTTTATACAATGGTTGTACACCCTGGCTCGACATTTTTGCTCATCATTTGTGTGTTTCTCAGCAAAAACTATCACTTCATGGAGATCTTTAAGGTCTTCCACATATTTGCAATAGGAAACCATTCCTTCTTCATGTAGAACAGACTTAAACAATACAACAACAGCCAACCAAGGACTCCCAAACATGAGATGGAATGGGGGTTAGCCAGTAGTTTCATGTGCAGTACAGTCATACATGGAAGTGAAAGTGTGCAACGCTTTAGGCCAGGATTGCTTGAAATGACGGCGAAGTGTCCTGATCAGTTTCCCAAGAGTGCTGTGGAATCAGTGTCGTTTCCCATAGGATAGTAAGCCGTTGTAAGGGATTTCTTCACACCTTAAATTTGAAGGAAAGGGGCTATCAATTCACTTTCAAAATTGGTGCCTTGGTCAGAGAGGATTCTCTTGGGAAATCCATATATACAAAAATACAACTTCCTGGCTACTGACTTTGCAGTCTGGTCAGCACAATGAAAGGCATGAGTAAGTTTGGCAAAGTTGTAATTTTGCTCATTACATACCTGACACAAAATCCGACATGATTCTGTACATCATGATCCACAGTACTCCAATAGGACGTATGTTTGATCAGATAGAGAGTTCTGTCCTGATGCTGGTGACCTGCATCTTCATGGCAACCACACAAAGCATCTTTCTGCAATGACTGTGGTACAACAAATTAAATTTTTTTCTTCCTTGTAATAGGGTCTTTTGACACTCTGTATAGTATACCGTTTTCCAATACTAATTTGTCCCATTGCTTCATGAATCTTAAAGTATTCACAGGTTCATTAGATCTCTTTCCTCGTGATGGATGACGGCGACATTTCACATAGAAGATGACATGACTCAACCTGGTATCAGTGAGCTGTTTGTCTCTCAGGTCATATTATGAGAAAGACGGTAGGACATCCTGGCCTATGTTAGCCAGATTTTGTGTGATGTCACGCAGAGACCTCTCAAGTTCGTGCTCCTTCATCTCATTTTGCGTGTTTCCTGAGAACAGCGGCAAATTCATCCCTGGGAACTGATGTATTTTTTCTGAACTTGAGGAAGAATTCTGCACTTTTTCCTTTCTTGTCCTCTGAGTGCTTCGCCTGATGTTTGACTGCCTGAACACATCCTGAACCTCACCATCTGTCCTCATCTTTTGCAGGTTCTGTTGAAACTCCAGATCTATCAATGACATGACCAGTGTGCATCCAACAATTAAAGGATCCTTAAAACTGTTTGTTCTAAATTTAATTGAATTGAATGGAATTTAAACTGAATTTGAGTTCATGTCTGGCTCAGCAGTCTGAGTTAGTCGTCTGATCAAGTGTGTTTATTTTTTCATAAATGAATCAATAATATACTGAACTTCTGGATTACTCCTATATCTATCGTGACTGCAAACAAAGGACCACTGAGAAGAACGAACCAGTTGTTCGCAGGCACATTCATCGCAGCATCTAACAATATCCACCACAGCATCTAACAATATCCACCACAGCATCTAAAAACCATAATCTGGAATAAAAGACTGTATTGTCAGTATTGTTTATATTGCCACTTGCTCTACATTTCAAAGGGGCCTTAGAGGATTGGTATACAAAGCTGCACCACAAGCACTGCCCACATCCTACCCACCCTCATTTATAGGAAGTTTGTTACTTTAAGATGCATGTGTTTTATTGTACAGAGCTGTGGGTTTAATTAGTGTGGGTTGTGTGTCTACCATAGACAGAATTTGTATGACTAGAAGTGATCTTCCCCACTATTCTGACTTTTTCAGTGGACTTTTCTGCTTTGTTCAATAAAAAAAAAAACAATTTCCTTGTGGACAATTGGTCTTCTCTAGGTCTTCTCTGCCCCAACACCACATTTGGTGGCAGAAATGGGATATCACTGCTGAATTAGAAAAAATTGAGTGGCAGATCTGCAAACTCAACAGTGGACAGCGGCAAGGACAGCATCCGGTAGATGTGGTGGTACCAAGCGTTACACCTGCCCCCAATTTGGCCGGCTGGGGAAAATGGCAAAAGCGAAGATGGTAAAAGGTGGAGTGGCCATCGGTAGCAGAGAGGATGGTGAAGGAGATGGCACAATGGCCAATGGCGAGGATGGCACGATGGTGGCCAGTTGCATAAGGGTGGACAGTGAAAGAGGCACCACAGCTGGAGCTGGCAGTGAAAGAGGCAGTGTGGCAGCAGCCGCCAGTGAGGAAAGCACAACAGTGGCCAGCAGCAAAAGGGAGGATGGGGAAAGCGACAGTGTGGTGTCGGCCAGCTGGGCAGCCTTGGGAAAGTATAACTTAGTATTGTTGTCAGAGGTGAGAAGAATGGCTGCCCTCATATTAGTGCTGCATAGATGGAAAACAGTTCACCGCGCTCATCGACAAACTGTTCCCACAAAGTTGGGAGCATGAAATTATCCAAAATCTCTTGGTTTGCTGAAGCATTAAGAGTTCCTTTCACTATGTGCCTCAGCATCCGCTGACCCCGCTCTGTCATTTTACGTGGCCTACCAGTTTGTGGCTGAGTTGCTGTCGTTCCCAATCGCTTCCGCTTTGTTATAATGCCACTGACAGTTGACTGTGGAATATTTGGTAGTAAGGAAATTTCACGACTGGACTTGTTGCACAGGTGGCACAGGTGGTATGTTAGACTTTTGTCACATCATTCTCATGGAGGCAGCTCACTGCAGTCAACATGATCTTGTAGTGCAGCTATCAAACAGGCCAGGTATCTGCCATCACCAAAGAATAAGATCAGCAAAAAAAAAAATAAATAAATAAATAAATAAATAAATAAATAAATGGAACTGCACAGGTCAGAAGTTTTACACAGCATTTA
>JAILXH010137988.1:0-11121 GCA_023558415.1 Piaractus mesopotamicus
TCTTTCTTTCTTTCTTTCTTTCTTTCTTTCTTTAATCTCTCCCTTTCTTTGACTTTTGTTCTCTCCTCCCTCCTTCTGTCTTTATCTCTCATTCTTTCTTTCACCTTACCTTTAAATTTCTTTCTTTTTTCTCTCTCTACTCCTCCCTCTGTCTTTTTTACTTCTCTCTTTTATTCTTTCTTGTTCTTCTCTCCCTCTTTCTCACTCATTCACTTTCCTTTTTCTTTTACCTCTTTCTTTCTTCTGTCTCTCTCTCTTTCTGTCTCATTCTTTCTCTTCTCTCTCTTTTTGTCTTCTTTTCTTTCTCCTCTCTCTCTATTCTTCTTCCCTTCACTTGTTCTTTTTTCTTTCACTTCTCTCTCCTCTTTTTTCTCTATTATTCTTTTTTTGACCTCTCTCTTTCTCTTCCTTTCTCTATATTCTTCTCTCTCTCCCGCTGTCTCACTTTCTTTTTTCTCTCTCTCATTCTTACTTTCACCCATCTCTTCCTTTCTTTTTCCTTTCTTTCTCCTCTCTCTCACTTCCTTTCATTTGCCTCTCCAACTCTTCTCTCTCTAACATTTTCTTTCTTCTTTCATCTCTCTCATCTTTTTCTCAATTTTTCTTTCTCATCTCTCTCTCTCTCTCTCTCTCTCTCTCTCTCTCTCTCTCTCTCTCTCTCTCTGCAGTGTACAGTCAGTAGTCAGGGGGCGAGCCCGTGCTCCACTCTGACCAGCAGTACAGCGTCTCCCAGCGCTGAAAGCCCGTGCTCCAGCCTGCCCCTGAGCTCCGGCTCCACAGAGAGACCCCCTCTGTGCCGCTCTGGACCCTGCACCACCACCATGAGCACCACCACCACCACCACCACTCCCAGCTCTACACTGGAGAGCAAAGACAGCGGCATCATCGGTGAGACACACACACAGCCAGCATGCCTGTACCACACTGAGCCCTCACTCTACTGCCTGCGTGCCATTAAGAGCGCTGTAAAGCAGTAAAGCCGCAATCACAGTGAGTCTCTCACTGATAGCAGAGATGATCGTAAGAAAATACTCCTTAACATCTCAACATCCTGGAACATCTTAAGTAAAGTTTTGCCTTTTCACTCACACGTATCGTCACCTTAAGTAAGCTGCGTAAATCACTTCAGGGAAATCTAGTGGGGAGTATTAATCATTAAAGGCACATTAAGATGATTCAATTTTTAACATTACCCATTTTTGTCATACTTTTCTTTATCCCTTTGAATTAAACAGGCAGTTTTTGTTACTGTGCTTTTTTATGCTTTAAAACTATATCGCTGCTGTCGGGACAAAACCTCTTATCTCCATTTTTCTCATTTTTCAGTTTTTGACATAATTTGAAAATGCCTGCTACCCTTTACATTGTGTGTAAATTTCATGACGAATGGACCAAAAGAACGGGCCCAAAATTACTTGGGCAAGAAGTTGGTTTCACTGACTTAAATTAAAAGTAGAGTATGTTTTTTCCTTCTCCTGTAAAGTTACCATTTTGGAGATACAAGGTTTTGTTCCAACAGCAGCAATATGTAAATAAGGGCTTGTTAGCTTGTCAGCCCTGTGATGGGCTGGCGACCTGTCCAGGGTGTTTCCTGCTTTTTGCCCACTGATCCCTGGGATAGGCTCCAGCACCCCCTGTGACCCAGGAGGATAGCGCAGTTTAGAGGGTGGTTGGATTGATGGTTAGCTGGAAGGCTTCAGTCTGAATGCAGACCCATCAAAGTGTTTCAGCGAACCAAACTGGCCACTTGAAAAAATTCTGTACAAATCTGATTAACGTATGTAAGAAGTGGTCATATTTCAGTGTTATATAAACATACACAGCTTCTGTAGCAGACCTGTGCTCCACTTTATTCACTCTTTTGAAATTATCTAAACAATTTAGCCAAAGGCAGCTCATCAGAACAGAGACAACAGTGCTAGATATCAGGTCAGAAAGCAAATAATTTAACATATTTTTGTAGATCTTCAATTTGGTTTACTATTTCTGGTCTGAGTAGTGAAGCAAGAAAGCCAACAAAACAGTATTTGAAGTGAATGAACAGAGAACTTTACATTTTTCTCTCTTTTTCAAAGTAAAAACTGATGAGTCGTGCTTAGAGTCTGTGGCACTCGTCAAAACTGGACACATAAAGTGCGGCTGTGAAACAAAACAGTCCTTTTGAATTAACCTACCAACAAAATTCAGTTTTGAGCACAAATACAATAAACCCAAAGCTTCACATGGAAGATCGCTCAAAGTCCTCGTTTATTCCCTGACAGCACAAGAGCCTGACATGCCCATTTAGTGCGGCCCATATTGTTGTTCATTTTGATGTAATTTTTTTGAATTTTGAATTGATTTTATTTTTTGATCTTATGAAAAGACAGGATTTTTCTCTTTTGTGGACAAACATTTCTAAAGATATTTTAAAGCTTTTAAGAGTTTTTCTTCTGCCTGTTTATGTATTTATAAAGGCCAATGACCTTTAGCTCATTAGGCTATAAAAATACATTCAAAATACAACCAACACACACACACACTTTTTAAGGAACTTATCATCCTGGGTTGCAGGGGGAGCTGGAGCTGGAGCCTATCCCAACGGTATACAAAATATATCTGATGTGTCTTATTTTATTTTATTTTATTTGTTGTCTACACTGGTTATTAATAGTTAAGCATTTAAAGGTAACCGTAGATGCCATTTACTTATGTTAGTTTGTTTATCTGGACCTTTCTTAGCTAGAAATTTGATGTAACTGAACCTTCTCAGGTTTTAGCTGAATACCATGATGTAAATGATCGCTGCTCTGATTGGCTGGTCTGCACTGAGCACGTTTCAGAAAGCAGCTCAGGCTGAAACAGCTTCAGTGTGAATGGGTAGAGCTGAATTGAATAGGCGGATGTATGTAAATGTGTTGCATCACAAAAACAGTTAATTCAAAACAGACAACTTAGTTTCTCTCTATAGGCATGAAACTTATGCTTTGAAACTTCAGCAATGTTTATGTACAATATCAAACTCTTATTTCAAAAAGTCCAAAAAAATTAGGTTTTCCGTTACGTGAGCCCTGTAAGATGTTTTATGCATGCAGCCACAAGCGCTGAAGCAAATGGCCATTGACTTCTATTATACATGTGTTTTGAGTCAGTGGGTTCTCTGCTCTTTTCTAGAGATTAGGTGGGGAAACACAGAAGGATTCTCTTTCTTTACAGTGCTTATTACGTTGTTTCTTGGTAAAATCCACCCTAATTTACACTGAAATCACAACCACTGTGCTTAGGCACACAGAGCATCAGAAACAGCTGATGTCCATGCTTTTCTTTCACTATTATGTCCTGTCTGACAGACGTAAGTGCAGCCAACTTCTAAGTGACAAGTATAAGTGTCCAGACATCATGACAGGAACTACATGCTGGACATTTGTGTAATCTTTCTTTGTAAGTATCTTCACAAAGGCGTATGGCACATATTGCATCCACCAGGTTCTTTGATACGCTCAAGCAGACACGAGCGCTCACATACTCCCACTTTCCGTGATTCAGAGCACTTGAGGAATTTCTCCATTTATTGTGGTCTTGCTTGGCTCATAGTAAACTACAGCCTATTCATGTCAAAACTCAGGGGTTTTTTTTTTTCTTTTTTTGCTGCTTGCTGCTAACTGTAATATCCCGGAGCCTGAGGTGCGCTCTGGTGAAACTGGGACGGCCTTGTCTTTATTTCAGGTCTGCCTGAGCTTTCTTGAAGTAGGACACCAGTGCTTTTTTTGTTTCCCCCCAAAATAGTGCTTTTTATTTGGATGCAGGAAGAAAAGGTCAAAGAGACAAGTGTACAAAGCAAGCATTCGCCAGCGATTACTTTCAATACTTTTATCACAAATATTTCACTATTTTAAAGCCTTTTGCTGCTGATACAGCTAGAAGGGTATTTTGCTGCTGATACAGCTAGAAGGGTTAAGCTAGAAACTCCTTAAACTTCAGGGGGCTGTGTGTGGCCTGCCCACACCTCAATTCCGCACTCTTCTAATTGCATAATTTACATATTAGTTTTGTAATAGTTACTGAATAATATATAGTTACTGGATAATAAGTCTCAAGATTAATAACTGAATAATCAGTCTGCAGCATAAGGGGTTAATTCATTTGTGGAGTCATGATTCTAGCCACTATTTTTATCCTGCCCTCTCCTTTCTGTCCTTTCTTCTTTATCTACTGTGTCCTTCTCCTCTATCTGTCCTCTCTCTTCCTCTCTCTCCCTCTCTCTTCTTTAGCCACAGTCACCAGTTCTAGTGAGAACGAGGAGCGCTGTGGCTCTAGCCTGGAATGGGGTAAAGATGGCGGTGGCGGTGTGGCTCCGAGGGACAGTGGTCATCATGCTCCTCCGCCGTCCGCTCCCGTCCCTGCAGTAGATCCTGTAGCGGCCACCGACGTCCAGCTAAAGACTGTGTCTGCTGAAGGACCACCGCCGGCCTCCTCCCCTTCAGACGGACCCGCCCCCTACCACAGCACCTCACTGGTCATGCCACGACCCAACTCAGTGGCAGGTCAGTTAGCGATTGTATCACTTCCTTCTTAATACATTAAGCCCTTTAGGTTACTCTACATTAAACTGCGTAACTTACATGTTAAGACCTGTTTGAGCTGGATTGTTTTTTTCCTCCCGAAGTTAGTCATATCTAACCCCACTCGGGTTTTACTTGACGAGACGCTTACCTGTTAATGCTAATGACATTCATGATTTTCATGGTTTGAATGTTGTATGAATCTTCTCCATAGTTTTTTGCAAGTTTAGCAAGTGTGAGTGAATGGCACTTGGTGCTTCCTCAGTGATAATGACAACCAAATGCGTGATCACAAATGTAAAGCGCTGTGCAAGAGACAAAACGGGAGTTTCCAAAACTGGAGTTTAAAAAAAAAACTGATAAAAAGATGCAGAAAAAAATGAGTCTCTAACAATCATGCAAGACCTGGTAGACACCAAAACTGTTGCCATCAAATAAACAGCTTAAAAGTTTTCATCTTTGAGAGAAAATCAAGCTGCTTCACATCTGAAAACATCCACAGGTGTTTCTGTCCATCTTTCCACTGTCAGAAGACAACTCAGCGCTATGGGTCTGTAAGGGTGTGTAGCTGTCAAGACGCTCTTACTAAGAAAAGAAAAAAGACAAAAAAGAAGAACATTTGCAAACAAAGAAGGTGCTGGTGTTCTCAGATCAATGGACTGAGCACCATAAAGCTTAGACCTCAACATCGTTAAGTGCGTTTACATGCACTTAATAATCTGATAACAGCAGAAAATCAGATTTTGTCAGTAATACGATCAACAAATTTACATGCCCTTCGGTAATCAGATAATGGGGAAACTCCGGGTAATCAGATTTCTGCTTTGCAACCAGCCAATAAGACGTGACGTAAACATAATGTGTAAACTCAAACTTCATGTCGCAGCTTTTTTCAAAACACATCAAACCACTTTACTTGAAAATATGAACATACATAATTTAGAAGGTGAAGAATATTTAAATCCTTCATTTGGTCAAGCATGTATTTGGTTTCAGCGTAGCTCTAAAAAAGTTTTGCTGTGTCTCGCGACAGCACTGCTTGTTTATTTCCGGTACCGCGATCTGTTTCGCACATGAGAGACTGAGAAGTCTGGAAGAAATCAGAGTGAGAGTTTACATGCACTGAGAAATCTGGTTACTGAGTTAATATCCAGCCTCTTTATCGGATTACTTAACCAGATTTCTAGACCTTACTCCGATCTAAGGAATCAGAATATGCTGTTTACATGACCATGTGAATAATCAGATAACAGAAATCAGATTGTGATCGGATTACTGAGTGCATGTAAACGCACTCACTGAACCCTATTGAACATTATTGCTTGAGATTACTTGGATCCTGAGAAGTTCAACTTCTAAGACTGAACTGTGGAGGTGTGGAAAAATATCCCTGCAGGTTTCTTTGAAAAACTGGAAGCAAGTAATAAAAGAATAGAATTGAAGCTCTAATAAATGCAAAGGTTGGACACACTAAATACAGAAAAATCTGATATATTTAGTTGTTTGGCTTCTGTGAAATTCTGTTAATAATTATATATTAATATATTAAACAGAAATAGTTCTGTTTTCTGCTGTTCTGTTCTTTCTGAAACTGAACATTGAATAACCTTGACTGCACTTTACTGTATAACTGTGCTGCACCACCTGGAAGAAAACACCTATGCTTACTCTCCTTCACCCTCGACCTATATATATATTCATTTATCATGGTGTTTTAGAGGCCGTGAAACATGTTCATTCCAAAATCTATAAGACTATAATAGACATTCAGTGACTATAATAGACATTCAAATTCAAAAGAGAACTGCTTGTTTATGACTCAGATGCATGATGTTAGTAATCCTGTCACTATTGCTGTAAGAAATCAAGCATGATTTTGTTTGGTGTGGTCTTCAGTTTTATAGTGGATGCTGAATAATTCATAATAGTTACTGCACAACAAAGCTTAATAACTGAATAAGCCTAGATTTAAAGGATTTAATGATTGAACCCTTTAAAGAAGCTCTTCTGTGCCTGTGTTTCTGTGTGATGTGAAATAGATGTAAGTTTGTATCTTTGTAGATGTTCCTTTCCGTACTTTCATTTTTTAAAACCGTCTTAAGGGAAGCATTCTCGTGTCTTTTTGTGAAAGCGGACAGCTTTTGGGATTTGCTGTCCCTCCACAGCTGTCTGCATATATATATGTGTGTGTGTGTTTTGTGAAAGAATAGGAGCTTCTT
This sequence comes from Piaractus mesopotamicus, assembly GCA_023558415.1. Classification (NCBI taxonomy): domain Eukaryota; kingdom Metazoa; phylum Chordata; class Actinopteri; order Characiformes; family Serrasalmidae; genus Piaractus; species Piaractus mesopotamicus. The sequence continues at coordinate 6,761 of JAILXH010137988.1, forward strand.
CCTCGTGTGTGAGAGCGTGTGTGTCTGTGTGTGTCCCAGAGGAGAGAGCTCACTGTAGCGCCTCACTGATTCTGCTGCTGCTGTTGGAAGGCACGGAAATGTGCGGCTTTCATTTCCTACTGCTGCAGTTAGAACTCGCCAGAAGAGTTAGTCAGGCATTCGGAACACCGCTGCTGGGAAAATATTATGGCAATAAGTGTTTCTGATGGAAAACCGGCATGACAGACGTTATATATACATAAAGACCGTTACTGTGTATTGTAATGATTTTGGATTCCAGCTGAATACATGTTAAATTAGGATGAAAGTATTTCAGCCTGCAAATGAAAATGCAACCACCTTCAAAGACTTGGAAGTGTGGAAAAATGTTCCTGGAGATGTCATACATTTCAGCAGAATTGTTGGCTATTCGACGGTGCATTGGACAGAAAGACTTGAACGATGCACAGCGAATTTAATTCATCAGCTCACTGACACTCAGACTGGCCAGTTACTTCAGTCATGACATGCCTTAGGTGTATTGTTTTTCAACTGGACGCTGAGAACAATCGACTGGCTGCTCTAGAGCCCAGACCTCAACATCATTGCATTTGTTTGGACTGTGAAAAGCAGAAATTACAACCATCTTCTAAGACTGAACTTGTGCAGTGTGCAGAAAACTGAAAGCAAGTCTCCCAAAAATAATGGAAGCTGTAATAAGGGTGAAAGGTGGACACACCCTAGGCCAAAACTCCAAATTCCTTGCTCTTATAGATACATGACTTAGATACATATTAGCTTCAAAGTAGTTACCAAGGAATATACTGTTCACCAAAAAAGTAATGCACTGAATGTACATAACTCAGATGTGTACATCATTTCCATTCATTTCTATTACATCATTTGTATCACATTGAATACTTAATTTAAACGTGTCCAACCTTTTTATCATTTTATCTATTACTGCTATTATTTCTGTCACGCCTCCCGCATAGAGACCACTCCGTCCAGAACTACAACTCCCAGAATCCTCTGGGGGATCACATGACCACAGACTCTCAGCCATCTACCTATCCATGCTCCAGTTCACCTGATTATTGACTCTTGTCACCTGTTCATGTGCCCATATTACCTGTTTGTTTCCTTTGCCTCCTTGCGAAGTCTCCTGTGTATTACCAAGCCTTTTGTTCCAGTGTTTGACTTCACGGTTTGTTTTCTTGCCCGTTTTTCTCATTTACGATTCTAGCCCCAGTTTGCCTGTGTAAGACCCTTTGACTGTTATTGCACTTTGTTTCTGGATTACGCTTTAATAAACATTTTAACCACAGTCTGCTCTGCCAGCGTCTGACCCCAACAAAGCAATCACAATTTCATTGTAGGTACTGAATAATAAGTCAAACAGTTTCTTACTATATAGTATCCTCATGAATTACAATATTAAATGAATACCCCGTGATCACCTAAACTTCCAGCTACAGGCAGGTGACAAACTCAAGGAAACACCTGAATAAACGAGTGGAGAAACATAACAAGTGCAAATACTTCCAGCCAGGTGTACGGCAGGCATACAGTTAAGCAGTTATCTTCCTTCCGTGCTCTGTGGCATGTGTCAGAATGCTGAGTAGGCCCAGATGACCTGCACTGTGGATTAAGTTGGCAAAAGGAAAAGAAATAAGTGGAGGAACCATTAAGAGGAACCATTATTGGGACACGGACAGCAGGAGCTTGAGTCACAGACAGTATTTCATTAGGAATCGTGACTAAAGAGTCATCTGCACTTAGCTCTATGGGAAATGTCAGCAAATAGGGTTAGAAAAAGCGCACATTTATTGAGCTTGATGCTCATGCATTAGATGAACCATCCTTCATTACATTCTTGTCAAGTGGGCGAGTGCATGTCCCGGTACAGGCCTGAATGCTTGACCTTTACAGTAAGGGGGCCAGTGGCTCTGTTACGCTGTGGGGGGCTTACCAAATGAATGAATGGGGGTCATTCCAAAACAATACAGAGTTATTCTGACTGATCACCTTTATTATCATGATAAAACATTTCTATCCTGATGGGAGTCGTCTCTTACAGTACGGCAGTGCCCCCTGAATGGTTTGATGAATATGAAAATGATGTAAATTCGCTTTCACCATATCTCAGCCCACATGAACCCCTCCAATACTGTTCTAGAGGCGTTCAGGGCCCAATCACATTTCTTAATTTTACCCCTACCCCTTGTTTTCAAGTGTAACCTTGTTCCTTGGAACAAGGGGTAGTGGTTGAAATCTTCCCCTATGAAATGGAACCCTCAAATAATAAGAGCATTACTTCATTAACAGCTACTAGCGCTGCTCTGTAGGCGACCCTGCCAGTCTGCAGTGACAGCAGAGGAGTGCACCCTCACTGCTGGGCTTTAGTTACATTTAGGGCATCATATGCCTTCAAAGAGGGGGGATAGGACAATTATTTAGTCTCACTGCTGGGCTTTAGTTACATTTAGGGCATCATATGCCTTCAGAGAGGAGGGGATGACAATTATTTATTATTGCCCACCCCTAATTCTTTAGTTATATTAAGCTGAAGTCAGATATTCGCCAGATTCTTGCTCAAATTTTGCCGTTCCACCTTAAATGGTTCAGCAGTTCTGATGCCTGACACATTAAAGGTGGAATGGATAATTTAGCTTTCTATCTACCAAGACATTGGCCTATTACCAGCAATTTTTTCTGCTTGTTATAAAGAAAAGGACCAAAATATGTTGAAACGACAATAAACTAAGATAATACAGTGGCTATTGTAATTTTTGTACAGAGAAAATTCTCACATTTGTGGGTTTCTTTGGTCGCTCACGCAGCCGTCTTGCCGTTTTTTCTTTTTTTTCTCATAACGCTGTTTGGAATCTCTGAAAAACCTCTGTTTGGGGGGCCATGTAGCCCTAACACTTCGCCCTACCCTTCAATCCCAACAAAAATCAGGACACCCTACCCCTAGGCATGAACGTGCAAAATGGACAGGTAAGGGCTAAGTAGTAGTGGCAAGAGGTGAAATGAGATTGGGCCGTAGAATCTATGCCAGGGTGCTTTTGGGTGACTCTTGTGGGCGCAACACTTTGTTGTTTTTTTTCCTTTAATTTGTCTCCCGTTTGTGTGTGAATGTTAAAACACTGTAGTCTATCTCTAACTCCTAGTCTATGGACTGCGTATCGTGGCAGAGCCCTGGCATCCTTGCCAGCTGAGACCACACCTTGGTGGACTTCACTTCTACCCCCCTTGCTCCCCTAAGAGCTGCCCAGGCTATACCAGAGCAGGAGGATGAAGGGAGAGAAAAGCCTGATGTGTCCCTAAGAGAACCGCAAACAGCCATCTGACAGCTCCATTCCCCACTAAACCCTCCCCTCATCCCCACCCCTCCATACCCCACAAATGAGTGCAACGTGACGCTCATCCATCTGCAGAGATTACGCCTTTCAGCCAGATTAGATTACGCAGGGGGATAAGGGATAAAGGGGGTGCGGCTGAACACAGCATGGCAGAAAAACATGAATGAAATGAGCGAATGAATGGGTGACTGTAGCCTGGTGTTTGTGTTTTATTTTGACTTTTGAATTCATTGTGTATCTACAGTACTGTGGAAAAATCCACCCTTCATTTATTTAATACCCAGGTAAAACAGCCATTAAGTACAAGTTATTCAGTTTTCAGCATCAGCAAAAAAACAATATATTTAACAGAAAATCACATTGTCGCCTAAGTATAATATCACATTTTCAGTATTTATCTGCAGATCTATTTTGTCACACCTCCAGAGTTCAGTCTTAGAAGTTGTGTGTATTTTCTGCTTTTCACAATCCAAGTAACCCCAAACACATTCAGTGATGTTGAGGTCTGGACTCTGGGGTTATTTATTTATCTATTTTGTTCTCAGTAAGAGCTTCTTGACCGCTATACATCCTTTCAGACCCATAGTGCTGAGTCGTCTTCTCACAGTGGAAGGATGGACAGAAACACCTGTGGATGCTTTCAGATCTGAAGCAGCTTGATTTTCTCCTCTCTCTCAGAGAGGAAAGCTTTAAGCGCTGTTTATTCGATGGGGTCAGTTTTGGTGTCTACCAGGTCTTGGATGATTGTTAGAGTCTCATTTTTTTCTGTAGCTTTCAATCATTTTTTGAACTCCAGTTTTGGAAACTCCTGTTTGTTTTCACTTATTTCCCTTGACTTTCTACTTCCTTATGCAAGTGGATTATCTTATATCTAATCTCCTCAGTAAGATCTCCTGAAAATTGAATATGGCTGTTTTGACTGGAAATGAAATAAATGGAAGGCGATTTCTGACTTTTGCACTGTACAGTACAGTGTGCGTGTGGGGGGGTGGGGGGTTGTGGACATGTGTTATT
>JAILXH010138030.1:0-15197 GCA_023558415.1 Piaractus mesopotamicus
TCTCTCTCTCTCTCTCTCTCTCTCTCTCTCTCTCTCTCTCTCTCTCTCTCTCCCCTTCACTCCGCTCCTGCAGTGTGCTTTTCACATTATCTCGGAGCTCTTTCCACTCGCGCAGTGCCGGTTCCTCCCACGCGTTTCCGTCCCGCTCCGCCGAGTGTCCGCTGCGTCTCGGCTCGTCCGGGTTTTCTGGACCAACCAAAACACGAAAGACTTCTTTCTTATCCCCGTTTCTGCTGATGCGGCACCTCGGCCGCTAATGTACCCCCCCTCCCATCCCCACCCCCCACCTCTCTCTCACTCACTCACTCTCTCCATCACACCACCACCACCACCATCATCATCATCATCTTTTTTTCCCTTCTTCGCGCTGGGCAGCGGCAGAGGCGCGTTACGCTCGGAGCGCAGCAGCGCACGACGAGCACGAAAAAAACAAAACACAAGCGCGGAGATCTTGTTGGTGCTGGTCACTTTTCTTCTCACGCTGTCGCTCAGTGGCGTCCGAGACCCTTCAGGGTGACGGGAAACGGACGCCGGTGTGGAGATTTACCCACACGCTGGCTGTGACTCTGCGGGAACACGGAAGATCGTTAGCGAAGGAAACCGGAGTCTGTCCGTTTTGCACGAAAGGAAAAGCTCTTGGCGCGCAGCGAGGATCGGATTGAAGCCAAAGTTGGAGCACCGGCTGTACACAGGAGCCAGATCCCCTACAAAGCCCTTGACAGATCGCCATAGGTAAGAACTATAAAATATTAGTGTTAGAACACCATCTGGTCATAATGACCTGATTGTAGGTATTGGTTATAATTGTATTTAAGGGATTATTGTGCATCATGTGAGGAGCCGTGACGTGGTAGTGCAAACGAACGGCAAAATTACCACTGTTTTGGGTCGGTACCTACAGTCTACACCTACATTTAGCTGGATGTAAATGAACATTGTAAGAGTAAATGCGGGTTTTGCAGTACAAGGTGGGCAGCAGTCTGAAACTTGAACGCTGGTGCATAACGGCTACGCAGCGAGGAATAGTGTATATGCGTGTACGTGTGTGTGTGTTCTGTGTGTGTGTGTGTTTGTGTGTGTAGGATTCGAGAGGCTGTTCTGGTTTCTCCTAATGGAGTTCATCTCATCTGATGCGCATTTTAGCCTTCATAGTGTGCATTTTAGCCTTCTTAATGCACAGATAGGAAGACACATCTGAAAATCTCAAAACTGCTTTTTCTTCATGATAGGAAATGTACTGCTTTGCTTTTGTTCTCTGCTATCGTTTTTCGGATATCCAATCACCTCCCTTTCTTCTTGTCTCTTTCTCTATTGATGAGTGGTGACCAAAAGGAGACGATGCAGCGCTGTGCTGGAGACTGGAGCTATGGGCCGGTGGAAGGGTAATCGTCGGAGAAGCTCCTTTCCGATGCCAGCTTAAGCCGCAGAGAGCGGAGCGAGGCGAGAAGCTGCATGAGCGTGCGCCCGACCCCAGCATCTCCTGTGGCGCTGCTGGTCTGAGCTCCGCAATGACAGTGGTGGCAGGAGACCACATGGACGAGAGCTCGGCTCTGGCAGGCCACCCACAGGAGTCCTACGCCGCAGAGCACGAGGAGCACGAGTGCTGCGAACGTGTGGTCATCAACATCTCTGGCTTGCGCTTCGAGACCCAGCTCAAGACGCTTGCTCAGTTCCCAGACACGCTGCTGGGCAATCCCAAAAAGAGGATGCGCTACTTCGACCCATTGAGGAACGAGTACTTCTTTGACAGGAATCGCCCGAGCTTCGACGCCATCCTCTACTACTACCAGTCCGGTGGAAGGCTGCGGAGACCCGTGAATGTTCCTTTGGATATGTTCTCAGAGGAAATAAAGTTTTATGAGCTTGGTGTCGAGGCCATGGAGAAGTTCAGGGAAGACGAAGGTTTCATCCGTGAGGAGGAGCGCCCGCTGCCAGAGAATGAGTTCCAGAGGCAAATCTGGCTCCTGTTTGAGCATCCTGAGAGCTCAGGTCCAGCACGCGGCATCGCCATTGTGTCCGTTATGGTCATTCTCATATCCATCGTCATATTTTGCTTGGAGACGTTACCGGAGCTCAAGGAGGACCCGCAGGGACATTTACAAACTATAGGGAACAGCACCTTCTATTACAAACCAAATGTTCTCACAGATCCCTTCTTCATTGTGGAGACTCTCTGCATTATCTGGTTCTCCTTCGAGCTGATTGTGAGATTCTTCGCTTGTCCAAGCAAGGCAGCCTACTTCAAAAACATGATGAACACAATCGACGTGGTGGCCATCATACCATACTTCATCACGCTAGGCACGGAGCTAGCAGAGGATCCCGAGAACGGGAAGGAACCGAAGGGAGGGGGAGAGCAAGCCACGTCTCTGGCCATCCTCAGGGTAATCCGTCTGGTCAGGGTGTTCAGGATCTTCAAGCTGTCGAGACACTCCAAAGGGCTGCAGATTTTGGGCCAGACTCTGAAGGCGAGCATGCGTGAGCTGGGCCTGCTCATCTTCTTTCTCTTCATCGGGGTCATTTTGTTCTCCAGTGCTGTGTACTTCGCAGAAGCTGAGGAGAAGGAGTCCTTCTTCACAAGCATCCCTGATGCCTTCTGGTGGGCTGTGGTTTCCATGACCACTGTGGGCTATGGGGACATGTACCCTGTGACCATTGGGGGCAAAATTGTGGGTTCCCTATGCGCCATCGCCGGTGTGTTGACCATTGCGCTCCCAGTGCCCGTGATTGTGTCCAATTTCAACTACTTTTACCACAGAGAGACTGAAGGAGAGGAGCAGGCACAGCTCCTCAACGTGAGCAATCCCAACATCGCCACCGACTCCAGCTCTAGTCGGCGCAGCTCATCTATCGTCAGCAAGTCGGAGTATGTAGAGATAGATGAGGACATGAACAACAGCATTGACAATTTTAGAGAGGCGAACCTAAGAACTGGGAACTGCACCGTCATGAACCAGAACTGTGTGAACAAGGGAAAGCTTCTAACAGATGTGTAATGGTCCAGTTTCATCTTGGAGAAACATCTCCACCGTACCCAGTGAGTTAATAATACCAGAATGCGTTATTGCATTGCTTTTGCTTTACCCTATATTTACGACGAGGGATTCTTTCTACAGATATTTCAAACAGATTGTCTAAAATGAAGATACTGTGGTTTAAAATATTCAATTCTAAGAAAATGCAAGCACAATGGGAGACTCTGCAACTACCCGTCATCACAGAAACAATTACACATGGATTTTTATTATAACACATTGCACACGGCATCCAGGAACGTGCATCAGACCTTCTAGAGCATCTGCAGATACTGATACGTGGTGTGCTTTTGGGGGATATGCGATGTCACATCTTGAGCTCCGCTGAGCAGAATAGATGCACCTTATTGTAACAAGAAAAGCATAGTGTTCCAGTCTCACTCTAAGGATTCATGCTGGACGGGTGGCACTTTTCTGGAAGACATCTGCAATGCTGCTATTTCTCCCGCAGATGCTAGGACCTTCGCCCCATTAGACCCAATACCATGTGAGACAGCACATGTGTCTTTGGGAGATTATAAGCATGTTAAAATATTCTTTGTTTTTTTTGATATTGGCATGCACAAACATTACCTCATTATTTTTTTTTTTTTTTTTTTTTTCCATTTATTCATGCCCTCAGATTTTATCTCATTTGGTTTCACCAAAAGTGCAATGGTTATTATTTATTGTTCCTGGTATAGATTATTTAAAAGCATTTATGATCTGAATGTTTAATCTTAAGGTCAGAGCAGTTAATTATAGAGATCGTGGCATGTCAACTATGAAGCATTGAGGCCTACTCGACTCAGGTACTGTGTATCCTGCTATAATTAATGCATGACATCAGTGTTACGAACTGAGATTGGTTTGTATGTATTTGTAGATTAATGAAGGGATACACCAATCAGCCATACCATTAAAACCACCACTACACTCTACACTCATTGTCCATTTATCAGCTCCACTTATCATATAGGCACACTTTGTAGTTCTACAATTACAGACTGCAGTCCATCTGTTTCTCTGCATACTTTGTTAGCCCCCTTTTACCCTGTTACTTTGTAGTTCTACAATTACAGACTGTAGTCCATCTGTTTCTCTGCATACTTTGTTAGCCCCCTTTTACCCTGTTTTAATGTAGTTCTACAGTTACAGACTGTAGTCCATCTGTTTCTCTGTGTACTTTGTTAGCCCCCTTTTACCCTGTTCTTCATGGTCAGGACCACCACAGGACCACCACAGAGCAGGTATTATTTTGGTGGTGGATCATTCTCAGTACTGCAGTGACACTAACATGGTGGTGGTAGTGTGTATTGTGCTGGTACAAGTGGATCAGACACAGCAGTGCTGCTGGAGTTTTTAAACACCTCAGTGTCACTGCTGGACTAAGAATAGTCCACCATTAATATCCAGCCAACAGCGTCCTGTGGGCAGCGTCCTGTGACCACTGATGAAGGACTAGAGGATGACCAACACAAACTATCCAGCCAACAGCGTCCTATGACCACAGATAAAGAACTAGAAAAACACAAACTGTGCAGCAATAGATGAGACTACAGGGTGGACCAACAAGGCAGTGTCATACCTGCACAACACACACTAAAACACCACCACCATGTCAGTGTCACTGCAGTGCTGAAAATGATGCACCACCCTAATAATACCTGCTCTGTGGTGGTCCCACGGGGGTCCTGACCATTGAAGAACAGACTATAAGGGGGCTAACAAAGTATGCAGAGGAACAGATGGACTACAGTCTGTAACTGTAGAACTACAATTGCACCTATATGGTAAGTGGAGCTGATAAAATGGACAAAGAGTGTAGAAACTAGGTGGCTGTAATGTTATGGCTGATCAGTGTCAGTGATTTTAAAGAAATACATTTGCGAAGATCTTAATGGCATTTTGAAATAATATAGGTACACTCCAAACAGTATTACATCAGAGAACATTACAGAGAACACAACATGGAGGTGGCAACCCACAGATTATAATCAGAACAATTCTAAAACTTATTGTAAATTATGCACCCAACATTTAAAGGTACACTAATTACGTTTTTTCCTAGGATTCCTTAGTGTCTGCCATTGTCGACGATATCACAAGCTAACTTTTCATGCGTGGACTGGTTCAGTGTTTTAATCCATTTTTATTTGGTGCACGTAGCATTTGTTAAAGTACACACAAATGCATCCACACTATTCTTACAAGAACTGTACTAGCAAAGCATAAAAAACAAAAAATGACACTACAGAACTCTCACTTAGTCTCTTTTAATGCTTGCAAGACGTTCATGATTTTACATATTTCATGATTTTGCATATTTACCATTATATACAGCTAAAGTGTAAAACTAGGAGGAAAATGTTACTTAGTGTATCTTTACTTTAACATCTACATTTTTGAAGATACACATTCTGTTTTTGTTGCATATAGTGCCTTTAACCCTCTAACTGACAGAACTGTTAAAAGTGCCTCCATGTACAATAGCATCAATTTTACTGTGCAGCTCCTTTTAACCTACTGTACGATACATATTGAAGGACCCATCTGAGTATCATTCGGACTATCGTAGTCAAAAAATGCAAAAAGACTGCTCATAAAGATAGTGTTGGGGGGGGGTCTGTTTCTGGAATTAGTCTAGAATGAACAGCACAACGTATGGCCTCCATGACGACATAATGATTGAGAAGGCGACAAGAAAAAAAGATTCTAATGTAGGATATTTCAGGATTTGCCCCTTCGAATCCCTGTATATAAACCTCAGTAAGCGACTTAATCTCAGAAATGGAAACGGTCATCATTGTACAGAGAAGAATTAGAAATATCTATTTTTCATCTCTTTCGCTGTCTATTTATTTTCTGCTTCATACCATAACAAGCCTTTTTATGTGTCTGTCTACCTCAGTGTGGTCATGTTTGAAGTGTTCGTGAAACCCAGAAGCTTAACATCTAGCTAGGCATTCTCCCAAGGTCATGAACCACAGTCTTTTATGTAATGAATTCATAGAGAAAAGTGCTACAAATGGCTATTAAAGAACTCGTGCACAGTTTTAACTGCCAGAGTTGAGAAATCTGAGAGGAAATAAGAGAAATCACCATGGTTTAGGAGCTGTGGTGTTATTTCTTAACAAACAGCATGCATAGAAGCATAAATATATATGATTTCAACACTGCCAGGATAACCAACCTACTGCACAGTCCAAACAAGTATATTTATTCATATAAACAACAAACCACAGGGAAATGCTAACCATTCCTTTGAAAGCCCTATAATAACAGTAGTACAGTAAAGGTATGCAGCAGATTAAGAGGTGTGTTAAGAGGAGTCTAAACCCATACTCATGTAAAAGTGTTGCTACGTTTGTGAAATAATGACTCAATCAGGGGATGAAACCTTTCCAAAAGCTCTATTCTTCTCTTTTTGGTGCATCTTTGGTCTAAAATAATGTAAACCTCAGTCATCAGAGGTGTGAACAATTGCAAGGTACAGTACAGAAGTCACCAATGTATCTGAAAAAAAACAATAGTAACTAAATGTTAATGACTAAACTGTAAATAATATTATATATCTTTTCATCACAGATAGATTTAAGTAGAAGTAAACATATTCTAATTAGAAAATACTCCAAAAGTACCGATCCATTCACAGTTTTACTTGAGTATATTGACTAAGTACTATCCACCTCTGGGCTTATTGGACTTCAGTGCTGTTAATGTACAGCTGTATGCAACGTCTGGGTGCCCTGGTCAATCGAATGGCATGTTTTGTTGATCTTCTAAGTGAAAATAAGTTAACACATCTTCTACAGAGAACACACTTCTGCACATTTTAATACACAACTGTTTATACCCTGTTTTTTTTGCTGACTTAACATATAACATGAGAACAAAAAATGAAACGTAAAATGCGGCATGTGTAATATGTAATCTACATTTTATATTTTATTCATTTAGCAAATAAATAGACATTGTGCACTAAAATGAGCGGAAAAATTGCCACGTTTAAGTGTGTTCCTCGTAGAACTCCCCATAGAACCTGCTCCCTCTGTTGTCTTATAAAATCAATAAACCATGCCATTTGTCTGGGGGTGTTTAAACTTTTGCATATGACTGTATGGGTTCTTGGAAGTACAGCTGATAGCAACAGTTGTAGGAAAAAGTCTAATTAGAAGTTCCTAGAAAAAGATCCAGGAGTTTATAGGATTGAAGGGGTTTATAAATAGGTTTTATATATGGCTGAAGATATTCTGATGGAAAGTGAAGGGCGCAAAGTAAAGAGCATGAAAATAATGTGTTAATTGGGCTTTAGCAGCTGCGTCCTGCCAATATAGGATAACCCAGTGTTTCAAGAGATTTTTCTACCATGAGCATTTTCTTTACATTTTCATGTCAGAGTAACAACATTTACTTAAGAGTAGGATATATACATGTATTTTTTTATAAACTATGGCAGACAAACCAGGGGACCAAAAATAATTCTCTCTCCCTTTACATTGTGCACATTGTGCAAAATATTATATAATACTGAGACAGCTATTATACCGGGAAATAATCCTCATTAAAAAAAGATTTACAGTATTTTTTTTCTTTCTTTTTTCACTGTATGAAATGGGAATATTACCAAAACCCTTTCTATAATTGCTATAATAATTTCTAATAATTTCTAATGACGTATTTCTTTCTAAGAAGCTTTCCAATTACAGGCTTGGGTCATGATTTAATTGAGGGTCTAAATCAATGGAATTCTATAAAACAGCCATTGATTTCTAATGACGTTACACAATTTGAAGTATGGAATCTTATTTTCATATATATAAACATATTTACCGATAAGAAGGAGAAAACTACTGGCCTTTTTCTTTGTATTTAATTGCTTGTATACTTTAAACGGTTCAGCTGCATTGTACTGGGTTGGTTATGGTAGTACTAAACGTCTTATATATTTGTTCTTTTCTGTTTTTATAATCTTTTATAATCTGTTACAATTACTATATGTAAGCTTTATTACTGAGGTCTGAAAGAATGTTAGTGCTTTCTGAACCTTTTTACTAAACGCAAATGTAAGGGGAAAATGGGGAGAAACCAATGAAATTCCATCCAGTGTTATATGAGCCCTCTACTCCGCTCTTCATTTAGATATCATTGCTATACATCACGGTTAACAATAATGAGATGCAGTAAAGTCAGGGACCACCCTTGGTTTATTTAATTTCCATTCAGAATGGTCGGTAAATACAAGGCAGCATCAAGAAAAAAGCAGACATGCACCTCCAAAGTTCAGTCTAAGAAGTTGGTTGCATTTTCTGCTTTTCATGACCCAAGTAATTCCAAACATATTAAATCATGTTGAGGTCTGGACTCGGATGGTCAGTCCATTATTATGAGAATATCAGCAGCTTCGTTTGATTTTCAAATTCATTTTTGTCTATTTGCTTTTCTCAGTAATGGCTTCTTGAACAGCTACACATCCTTTCAGACAGTGTTGAGTTGTCTTCTCACAGTGGAAGGATGGACAGAAACCCTTGCGGATTTTTTAGATTTGAAGCAAAAGTGGAGCTTGATTTTCTCCCCTTTCTCAAAGATGAAAGATTTAAGTGATGTTTGTCTGATGGGACAGTTTTGATGGTCTACCAGGTCTTTTTCCTGTTATCCCTTTTTATGAACTGCAGTTTTTGAAATTCCCGTTTTCTGTTCATTTTCCCCATCCTTATTCAAGTAGATAAACTTCTATCTTATCTCCTCAGAAATATCTCCTGAAAAATGAATAACTCATACGTAATGGCTGTTTTGGCTGAAAATTAAAGAAAGGAAGGGTGGTCTCTGACTTTGGCACAGTACTGTAAGTGACATTCATCTTGACTAAATATGTACTGTAAGGAAATGCTCATCTAGCCTATTCATCATATATGTCAAACACAGTACTACCGAGTAATAAGGTTTTTGTTCTGCAGTACTCGCCCCATGTGTCTGTTATATTCAAGCGCTTTTACTGTGGTGAGCTTTTTAATGTGTTCATTTAACTGCTTAATCTGCATGATAAAACAAAAGAAAGAACTGCATGATCCAAATAATTCAAAGGATGAAATCTGAATCTGCCTCAACATTTACATGTCTGCCCTCATTTGCTTTAGGATTTTCTGCCAAATATTATTATTATTATTATTATTATTATTATTAATAATATTATTATTATTATTATTTCACTCTGGATTATATTCATGGCAAAGAAGTACAGACATCTTTATTGCTCAGCGTGTGTGTAACATCCAGATGTCTTTTCCATACATAGCTATCTGTCCACACACACACATTAAAATTAGACTGGCTACTTAATGTGACCTTTATTTTGGACTGTGCTGTTTTTGGATGTTGTTCTTATACTGTATGTTCCTGAAGTCCATGTTTCTGAGTCCTGTTGTCAAACATTCAGGATCCTGCAGCAGCTTATTCTGTTTCATCATATGCTGGTGAAGGCATAGTCTATGATCTATGCAAGGATGTCCATCCCCTGTCTTCTGTCCATCCTACTGCGCATCCATATCAATAAATACATAAATATCTGAAAATTTGATCCCTTTTTTGTTCTTTAAAAGATTTCCAGTACAAGCCATAAAATGCTGTTTTTGTCTGTTTGGAGGTCCTTCCATTGTTTTTCTTCAATTATAGTGAGGATTTTATATGGAAATGTGTTTGATTTTCATTTTTATAGGTAAGCAAGAAAGTTAACATTTACAAATGTTTTAAAAATGTTTAAAAAATGTTTGTTGTGTCAGTCGTACATAATTATTTGATATGAAAAAGGTGCAGTTGTGTTGTCCATTTTTGTCAGCATGGCTGTATTTGTGAAGAGGTGTGAATTGTTTTCACAGCAGGGGTTTCTCACCCCTCCCTTTTTACCCCTCATCGCTCACTAGCAGCTCAAAACAGAGCAACAATATTCACACACAGAGAGCAAACAGAGTCCTAGTTAATCTGATAGCTATAATGTTACATGGATTTTTATTTTTATTTATTTTTATTTGTTTATATTAATTAAAAATATAAGAGTCAATTCCATTCTGCCTACTTTTAACAGAGCTTAATAAACGTTTGGGGACTGAAGAGACCAATCGATCCAGTTTTGAAAGCGGCATTATTGCCATTCTTAAGTTATACAAGTCATGAGCTACACAACCTTACGGGCCCTCCGTCATTGTACTTTGTACTTCATTATGTGCCACACACTTTCAGTGGGAGACAGTCAGGCCGGTTTGAGAGACCCTGGTTTTTGAACTTTACACTGGTAACAATCTGGATGGTCCTTTTCTTCATTGACTGTTTCCATTAACAGTCTTAAAAGTTGACTCGTCAAACCCCAATACATGCTTCCACTGTGCATCAGGCCATTTCAGAAGAGCTCAAGCCCAGAGAAATAGGCAGTGTTTCTGGACGCTGTTGACATACGACTTACACTGTACATTGTTCAGTCTTAGTTTGCATGTGGATGCAGCGATGAATGGTGTTTATTAAGAGTTTATCAAAATATTCTCAAGCCCATGTAGTGGTATTCATCACAGAAGCATGCTGATTTTTAATGCTGTACCTTTTGAAGGATTGAAGGTCATGGGAATTCAGTTGTGGTTTTTAGTCTTGCCTTTTATGCACAGAGATTTCTCCAGATTGCCTGTATCTTTTAATGATGTCAGGCACTGTGGAGGATGAAATACCTAAAATCCCATTCATTTCCCTTTAGAGCCCAGCATTACTGCATCACCATTTTAAGATGTTTTTGAACATTTCAGAACTTTCCCGGTCTTAAATTGCCCTCTTTTTTGGAACATTTTGCCGACATCAATTTAAGAAGGAGTGCATATTTACAGAAAACAATGAAACTGACAAAATAAAACATTAATTATCTTATCTTTGTATTGTCTTTGTTTAAATACAGGCCAAAGTGGATTTATACATTTCCGCCTTTTATGCATTTCTTTATTTGCATTTCACAAACTGTCCTAACTTGTTTCGGAATTGAGTTTGTATTACAGACCTACACACAAACGGAATCTCACAGTATTTATGTTTATTGCATCTTACCTCAGGCATATACATCACTGATACATTCTACTGAAAGCAAAACATCATGTGATGGTAACTTTGGTTAGTTTATTATTGAATTCAGTCTACATTATTCAATTTTCAAGAATAGTAAAAGTTTAGTATACAGACACATCATAGTGGGGAACAAAACAAACTTTAAGACTTGAAAGCTGCACTGAAAAAAGCAATGCACAGATTTTAAAATATTCAAATGTATGCATTATTTCTACATTAGCGAAATGTATTTCACATTGTACTGTCAACACAATGACTGCCCAAAGTAAGTAAAATGGAAGATAGAACTGTGTTGATGTATTATATTTTATTCATGTGGCACTGATATACACATTTGAACCATTATTATTTGAACCCTTATTATTACTATGTGTGTGACTCTCACGTCTGTTTTTCTGAAATAATGCACTACAAGTTTCCTATGTGTGAGTGAATGACTACTCACAGGCACAGTTACTGCATTATGAAATCCTTGCAAATAGGCTACAGGTTCTGCAGTCTAAGGCTATACTGTGGAGCTTAGACATGTAGAGCCCACTGTTTCACAATGTGATGCTTCTCATGCCTTCTAAAATAGTCCGGCATGTGATCAGGACAGCCACAACCAATCACTCTCATTCTCTCAGGAGCATGCAGCACCATGAAAGATACTTCCAACTGTAGCTGACCTGTGGGGCAGCAAGCTATTAGCCAAAACAATTGTTTGGCCTCAAACAAAAAATTATAATGTTATCAGCATTAAGTTATGTTCATATCATATTATAATACAAGAAAATTGCTGAAAGGTCAGAAATGAGAACCATGCCTGTTACAAATCCTGTACACTTGTTTCCTACTTTTAAATTATTTTGAATTAAGAGTTTGATGTAGCATGTAAACATGGTTAAAATGTCCCAATGTACCATTCACATCCCAGTCCATACAATCTGTTTGTGGAAACTCAGGTGCAAAAAACAACCATGTTGAATGCATTGGTTTTGTGATGTCACGAAAACCAAGCAGAGAGGTTGAAAAAAGGCCGTGTGACAGTTTTTGGTACATAAAACCCACACAAACATTACATGGTCCTCAGGGGAAAAATACAAGCATTTCAGTAACAAAATATAGTGTTGTGATATAAAAGACATTTTTAAGAACTCTCTTTGGAAACCTACCTATCTACCTACTTTCTTCGTTCGTACATTGTTTTTTCTTTTTGGCCCTCGGCACCACAAACATTGCACTTTGGCCCCCCCAAGACAAAAATTCTGGGGCCCCTGATGTAAACCATGGAAGGAGGCTTCCATTCTGAGAATTTTCAACCTATCAACATGCCTTCAAGGCTGGCTAAATCTGTGTAGTATATACAACGCTTTATGATTCAGCTATGTTGCTGTTGTCGTGACAAAAAAACTCATTACTATCAATGCGGTGAAGTCTTGGGCTAGATGTGCAGAGTTTCCATCCAAACAACATCAATCATGAATGATTCTAGATATTAACACACCATGAGACAAAATACTAGGGGTGCTGTACGGGGAAAAGTTAGGACGATTCTAAGGGCCTGTGAATGACAGGGGACCTAAAAAATTATTAGAACATTTGATATTTTTTAAAATATTCAATTATTAACCTATCATCATTAATGGAATTTTGTTTTTAGAATGTACCTATATACCTAACAGCTTCTGTTTCTTTTCTTGTTTTCGGCAAAAAGTAAACACTCAGGAAGCCTCTGTATTGCCCTCTCCTCCCCCTCCTCTATTTACATTAAATGGTTCGGTTCTGCCTCCAAACCAGGTGCAAAGAACTTGCTAGCAGCGAGAAGCTTTGGTAGATCATCATGTTTCAACTTCCTGAAGAGAAAGCTGTTGTTCAAAAACAAAAAAGACAGAAAGAAAAGAAGGGGCAAAAGTATGTCACCCAGTTTTTCACAAAGTTCGGGGTAGTCCATAAGTGGCGGAAACTGACTTTTTAGCTTAGTCCACAGTGAAAAAGGCCACTCCTGCTCCCTACCATTAGTTACTTAATATCTTCACAGAATGTTCTGAGTGTTTATCTTTCACTCCTTTTTTAACTGACATTTAGTCAAAGCAGGCAAACTTTTAGCAAACTATACTGTAACATTCTGTGCTATGAAAGGAGACACACAGCTTACCGCATCATTTCTGTGCTTTAAAGGCTTTATTGGCCACAGCCAGGCTGTATGAATAAGCAAGGATAACAGCTAGCTTTACCTCAGCTCAGGTCTGCATCTCGCTTTTGAGCTCCGTCTGACTAGATCCTCCTGTTGTAAAGAACAAAGCAGTTGGTCCGCCTTGACACTAAGAGTTCTTATAGAATAAACTTGGAGAAATAAATGCTATACACACTTACCCAAAACTAACATGCAGAACATTTTAAAGAACACCTTACAATACTAAGTCGTTTGTCTCTCACCCTGCCTGGTGCCAGGCCCAACAGATGCAGCTTCAGGCTCAGCAGCCCTGTCTCCCCATCCCCATACCCCTACCAATGGACCAGGCCTGTCTCCCCATCCCCATACCCCTACCCATGAACCAGCCCTACTCCTCATCCCTATACCCCCACCGGTGAATCACTCATGTCCTCCCATCCCCATACCCCCACCAGTGAACCAGTCCTGTCTGTCCATCCTCATACCCCTACCAATGAACCAGTCCTGTCTTTGGTTTTTACCCCAACAGCTATGATATAATATATGATGCTAACTGGTTAAAAACATTACTCACCTAATACGCATCCTCTGCTCTGCAGTTTATTGCAGTAATGAACTTAATCTTTGATGATAGAAAAACTTTCTTTTTACCCAGGGTAACCATTTTGTTTCAACCAAAACAACTTGAACATGTATTACATTGTGCTTGCGACCTCTGAACGCATAAGTAGGAGCTGCTGGGGAGGACTTGAAGGCAGCATGAATTAGATTGTGCATGCGGGCTGCAGCAAAGTGCAGTTACAAGGTGGATTAAGATTTGCATTTTAACCATATGAATACGCATTAATATTAATTATGCTAAAGATCTAGAAAGAAAGAAAAAAAAGTAGAGAGAAAATCATTAAAAATGGTTCTTAGTATGAGAGGCTAACCTATTAGCCTGGCTGTTATTATTAGCCATTGGTGACTCTGAGCTACAAGTTGCTGAAATGAAGCAGCAAGCTGGGTTTATCTGACTAGACCAAAAACAGGGCACTGCAGCATCTAGAACTGCTAGAACACATTTACTGAAGATAACAATAGACAAAGTTGAATACACCTCCACACAACTCCTTGGTGACTATGTTTATTTATTATGTGCATTACAGCACTCTCACATTTCCAGACCTGTTACATTTAAAACATTACAACAAGGCAGGCAGAAAGTTATAACTAACTCTGATTATTGCATTGAAAGAAACAGAAAAAAAGATGCTTTTATCGGTTATTTAGCAAATTTTGGTTATTAAGCAGATTTTACTTCCTCCTTTATGTAACAGTTTTATGCTACAATTTCATGAAGGAAAATGATGTATTTCATTTGTGCAAAGGTTTTTAAGTGGGCAAGATGTGCCAAGGAGCACAGTGTTTGCTGGTGGCTGGGACAGTTTAGCTTAAGCTAAATCACATGAGACATTTGTATATACACTGACTGGCCAACTCATTAAGTACACCTAATTATTTCTACGCTCCATTTTATCAGCTCCACTTACTGTATAGGTGCACTTTGTAGTTCTACAATTACAGACTGTAGTTCATCTGTTTCTCTGCATACTTTGTTAGACCCCTTTTACCCTGTTCTTCAGTGGTCAGGACCCCCACAGGACCACCACAGAGCAAGTATTATAAGGGTGGTGGATCATTCTCAGCACTGCAGTAACACTGACATGGTGGTGGTGTGTTAGTGTGTGTTGTGCTAGTACGAGTGGATCAGACACAGCAGTGCTGCTGGAGTTTTTAAACACTGTGTCCACTCACTGTCCACTCTATTACGCACTCCTACCTTGTTGGTCCACCTTGTAGATGTAAAGTCAGTGGCGATAGCTCATCTGCTGCTGCACAGTTTGTGTTGGTCATCCTCTAGTCCTTCATCAGTGGTTACAGGACGCTGC
>JAILXH010138079.1:338-13672 GCA_023558415.1 Piaractus mesopotamicus
AGATCAGCTAGTTAACATTAGCCCTGCTGCTGTTCCTAATGAGAGAGAGTGATCCACCAGACCAGCTAGTTAACATTAGCCCTGCTGCTGTTCCTAACGAGAGAGAGTGATCCACCAGATCAGCTAGTTAACATTAGCCCTACTGCTGTTCCTAACAAGAGACAGTGATCCACCAGACCAGCTACTTAACATTATCCTTACAACAGCTATTCCTGATGAAGATCAGCAGAGTGATCCACATCAGCTGGCTAATGTTAGCCCTAGTCATTCCAGCAAGAGGGAGATGAATGATCCTCTAGCTCAGCTAAATAATGTTAACCATACAACAGCTTCTTCTTAAAAGAGAGAGAAGATAAGGTAGCTGACAGCCCTACAACAGCTATTCCTACTGCTAAGTTTCCATTACTTGTTAGCTAATATCCTGATGGCTGCACTGCAGAATTGAAGAAGCAGCTAACTTTAGCTGATGATTTGAGTAAACTATAAATCTGATATTTGGCTGAATCAAAAAATATTCTCTCTGAGAAAAACATCTAAATAGAGAGGCAGATAAATACAAGCGGTAGTAATGCAGAGGCCTGAATTCAGAGAATGACTGAAGACTAATATGGTGTAACTTGCTTACAGTGTGTTTCAGACAAAAGCAAAAACGCAGGCTTTCTGAAGTTTATGGAAAAGCGTCCTGAGATGGAGGAATGGATCGAGCCTGAGCGGAGTCCTCTGCTGGTCAGCCATCGACAGTATACACACTTGCAGGTGGACAGTGTGACCAGAAATAATGTTGATTACAGCGTCCTTCTTTTGACCTTAGGTGGGTAAATTTCCAGGTAACCCGAAGAGCAACGTTTATTTGGAACATGACGATATGAGCTTGCATTGTACCTGAGAAGGAAAGGACATTGTTACATCCACCTGATGAAACATGAACAGAGACTTATTTGTTTTACAACCCGCAAATGACAGGCATAAACAGGAATAGTATGCAGCTTAGGTGTTAAAGAGGATGTAGGTGTCATCATCTGTCTCCTCAGTGGTGCAATCACCTGGCTTTTCGACAGGCTTGATGACCAACTTTGTGTTTTGAAAGGCTGTAGGAGGTAATGCTGTGTTTATTACAGCACAAATCAACAAAGTTGCTAAACTTAGAGTAATGTCATGCATAAGTGACCCCACAAAACATGTTCAGAGCACAGGAAGGGCGGTTCCGCTTCCTTGTGATTATTTCTCTTAAAGAGGATGTGATTACAATCCTCTTAATTGTATAAAAAGTAAACCCACATGTTCTTCTTTCTGTTTTAAAAGTCAGACGTAGCCCATACTTGTGTAGAAGAACAGTTCGGCCTCACTCGTCTTCACTTCCAGTTCAGAGTTTTGAAAACTTTGACTGACCTCATTTAGTGGGTTGCAGGTTTGGGGCTGTTAGCCATCAGCCTGCAGCTTGCTTAGCGAGGAAACTGTGGGCTGTGATCTGCTGCATTGGGTGGGCTTTCAGTTGCACTGTTACCTAGAAAACCCACTGTTGGTACCCGGAAGATATGTGTGGTTGCTGTCAGAGTGAAACCTTGCATCCGGAATAGTAACTTTATAGGAGAAAGAATGCACTTAACTTAAAAACGGTTTACAAAACAAAGAGTTAGTGCTGTCATTTTGCCATAATATTCAAATGTAATTAAGCCGTTTAATTATGTAGTTATGTAACGTTAATCAATGTAAATGTGTAATTAACGCATTTAGATTGATTTACGTTCAGTATCGACAGCTTTAAGCCTACATTTTAGATTTTTTTTTTTTTTACTTTATCTGATTTAATGTCAGTAAATGACAAAAACATGGCAAAAATGGAAAAGACGTTTCTGTAGAAAAGACTGCATGCACAGTGTTGACTTTTGTCAAATTTGATTTGCGTGTTAATGTCACACAGACAGGATCAGAAAGAAGGTCAGTCTCAGTGTTTCTTAGATCTCAAATGTAAAATCAACAAGTTTTGAGTTCTCTTTGAACTTTTTCAACGCACTCGCAAAAATCAAGATTCATCCGCCTGTGGAGGTTCAAAGCGCCACTGATGTTACAAGCACATTGCGTGCAATTACATATTTCCACCACAGAGGTCTCAAATCCGCAAATCCTACATAGTGTTGCTTTAAATTCAGTAAATAAATAGAAACTGGGCAGTATAATTTGCAGAAGATGACCATATTTAAATTTGTTCTCTGTAGAGGATGTACTACGTATTTTAACTGAGAAAATCGACAAAACATGAAGAAAGTTTTTTCCTTCTTCTTTAACGTTACTTTTTGCCATTAATAAATGACTGTTGTGATCTAAATAGGCTCACACGGTCCTTTAGCACTCATAATTAGCCGAAAGGGCTGTCGTTGCTCTTTTGCCTCAACTCCTACGATTGTAAAGGCATTTGTAGGAGTTTCCTTCTCAAAGCTCCAAAAGCTGGGAGGAGATTATTAAAACACAACAACTCCTATTTACCAGTACTGACAGTAAATACTGACTGCGCTGTTTAACTAAGCTTGTCTTATATGTGGCACTTACCTGGCTGCCAGTGATTGGGCTCGATTGGGAAAGAAAAGAGAGCTTTATTTATTTTTTTCAGACACAAAAAACCTTCAAATTTTGCATGGAGGAAATAAAATAAAAAAACTAAAACCTTACTAAAAATGACAAATAAAAAAAAAATAAAATTGAACTTAAAACCTTTAATTGACATGTATTTCTTAAGCTGCTTTCACAAGCATTAGCCTTTGATAAAAGGCTGCTCTCTGCACATTTAAATCATACAGTTCCCAAATGATCAAGATGCAAACAAGAATTTTGCAAATGCACTCGGCACAGAGTTCAGTTAAGTTCAGGTCACTCTGTTTCAAAACAGGGCGTGAAAATAATGACTTATTTTCCCAAATTCCTAAAGGTATTATGACAAATAATCATTTACATGCCAAGCCAAAAATGGCAAAACATTAAGCCTTTAGAGGTCTTAACAGCAAATTATTAGTCAATAAATTAGCAAGAACTAAACAAATAGATGCAATAAGTTAGTATGGGAGAACTTTTCCCTGTGTGTTCTTTAGACCTAGTGTTGTGTGTAAATGTGCAGACAGCCTTTTACAGAAAGCAGAGTCGATATTCTTCCACTCAGCATTGACGGCTTCAAACAGTTGAAAAACATTTCCAAGTTAGTTTGTGTTTAACGTGAGACTAAATATTCTCTATAGGGTTTAAATCTGGACTCCGATTATGCCTAAACCACCAGATCAGGAACCGTTGGTCATTATTTTGACTTACTAAGTCACAATTCTGGAAAATAAGTGACTATTTTGACCTAATGAGTTACCGTTTGAACCAGAACCACCCCCAGCCCCACCTAATATTAACACATAATTTCAAAAAGTCAAGAGAACATGCCTCCCTGTCCCCCCACACCCATATTTTGACTTAAGGAGTTACCGTTAGAACCAGAATCAAAGAATTCCAGCCAGATGGAAGTCGGTGTTTACGCAGTCGTGTGGTTGTATTGCGCTGAGCATACGTTAATTACACAGTTGCGCCGGTGTTTATTTATATGGAAGTGCAGATAAGCCGCTAAACTGACCAACCCCACCAGCCCAAAGTGTCAGTTAATTTCAGCAATAAGCGACTCTTTTAAGAAGCCTGCCCCTGAGGTGATTTCTGGAAAATACTGACCTCAGCGACTCTGCAGTGCTGACACACTGCTGATGCCCTGAGGATTGTAACTGAAACCTGCTATGTCATCAGAAGGTTTTTGCACACGTCCTCATTCTTGGCTTGCACACTTTAAAGCAAACATCTTTAAAGGAGATGAACTCTTAATTCCAGTAATTACTTTCAGCCATAGTTTACTAAAAGACTGAAGGAGGTTAAAAGAACTCAAGAATTGAAAAAGAAGACGTTAAATCTTTCGAAGAGTCCAGTAACGCCTTAGCTACTCCTAGCAGAGTATGAGACACTGTTCTGTATTCTGCTTCGGGGGGAACCCATAAAGGGCTCAGGTTCAGTTTCATGCTTGAATAAATTGATTCATCTCATGAGTTGAATCATGGGTGTTTCCAGAGGGGGCAGCTGGGGGACCCCCCAAAGCTGAGGCGACCACATGTGGAAGATTTTTGTAACAGTATGTGAATGTGTTTATTGTTTCACCTCAGGTAGTGGCAGGATCCATAAAGTGGTGGAGCTGGACAGTGGTCCTTTCATCATCGCCGAATATGAGCTGTTTGAAAACAAGACACACATCCACAGCATGCTGCTGGACAGATCGACAGTAAGAGAATCACACACTCTCTCAGGGTCACATTCAAATTTGCCGTAAAGTGTGAGAAAATGCATTAAGAGGAAGTGGGTCATCAGATTTGTTTGATACTATAAAGGCCCTAATTTTAGAACACCAGGTAAGTAGCACTGTAAACTGATAGCATGCAAATCCCTGACAATCTATTGCTATAAATACATCATGTTTTTTTCTATCTGATGTGTTCGGTTTTTGCATTCTGCACTATTGGAAACATCAACCTTGTGCAAAATACATGATAACAAAGTGCTGTGCAACAGGCAGTGATAAAAAAAAATGCTAAAAAATCAGCAGTAAGTGCGGTTTTAGCAGTAAAACACTATATAACATTATAATAAATACAAATAAACAAATACAATGAAAAAGAAAGTAATAAGGTTTTAACATCGTATTAGTATCTTGCTGCACTCCCATCTTTGCATGCTGTTCGCAACACAGTTTTTTTGTTACTGTGCTTGTAAGACTGATATGCAATCATATGCAAAAGTTTGAACTTTGAACACCTCCAGTCAAATGATATGTATATGTAATGATATGAAATGTTTTGTTGATATTCTAAGACACAATGGATAAAATAATTTTTTATGATTTGTATGAATTTTTTAGTGCACAGTTTCATTTTATTTGCAGTTTAACAATTTGGAAAAAAATCCTGAAATATAAAGTGGGCCATTACTTTTGCATAGGCCGCATTTTAAGCTTTATAGTTTTTTCAATACGTTAAATTAAGCAAATAAACTGTAATCGTGCATTAAAATGTGCAGAAGCGTGGTCTCTATAGAGGAAGCGTACTCAAAATCAGCAATAAACATGGAATATGACCAGTGGTTGATATGGTTTAATAGTTACGTAAACTAATTTAAACATAGAGAGAAACATTTCGTTTTCCATGATTTGGGCTCTTTAATAAGGGGGTCACACTAGATGTTGGATGGGGCTTCCTCAAGAAGAGCTTTGGAAGAAAAAAGTAGCATGGTTAAAGTAGCATGATCACACATCAGGTCACAATATATTGTTTATTTGTTCTAATTTTGGTGTTTTTTGAACAACTAAAAGCTCACTGTCCAGTTAAATATCTTTGCATAAAATAGCTCTGTGGTCTGACTGTTGATAATAGGCTGAAGGATGGCTAATAAAACAGATGAGCTACAGTCTCTGCACACCAGCAAGGTGAAGCTACTGTCAAGGGGTTTCTGATAAAGTGAGTGAATGTACAAAACTTTTGTTTTTGTTGCAGAAAATGCTGTATGTAAGCTCCAGTAGTGAACTGGTCCAAATCAACCTGAAGAATTGCAGCATATATGGGGAAGAAAAGTGTGACTGTGTGTTGGCTAGAGACCCTTACTGCGCCTGGAACGGAACTGCATGTTCACATGAGTTCACTGAGTAAGTCAAAGGCCTGTTTTACACATACTGTTCGCATGTGGCATGATGTGGCAGCTTGATCGCTACAGCTCACACATTGGTCATTCACACATGCAGCACTTGCGCTTCCGATCACTGCTGCAGAGAAGTTCTACAGACATCCTTTTTACCGAAAGGATAAACAGTCAAATCAGTTACTTTGCATAATGAAACATCTTTCGTAAAAGAGCATAATACATTTGTTTAATCTCCGCAGCTTTCTGACTTGTGATTAGGTCACCGTTTCAAGCCTGGTACACTCACTGGAAAATGTATATCAAATTATGCACAGAAATAAACTGAGGAACTTGCCTTTTTTGATGTTTTTAATACATTTTCATAGTGTATTTCACGGTATTTTGTTTCACTGAATGTGCAACACATACAGAGGGTGCAGATTTGGTCTGATTGGTGGGAAGATCAATATCAGATGGCTACAGCTTTCATGCTGCATTTAAACTGAAAAACTGGGTTAACACAAAACAAATAATACTATTAAACTCCCAGTCTACTCATTTTTATTTTCATCTACCTATTCTCTATAGTTCTTGAGATGTTTTTAGTTTTTTCTGCCATTATATTCAGTTCGACTTGAGCTGGGCGGGGCTACTTTTGGAACAGGTAGTGTCAGATCTGCTAAAGTACCAGTCAGAGTTAGCAATACTTGTACGTCAACAAATTGTGTTCCTCTCCCTCACAAAGTGACTGATCTCCCACTGCTCCAAGTCCCAAACAAAACTCCCAGCAAGTAGGTTATTTAAGCTTTTGTAAATTTGCTGACGGTGCTTAGTCTGAAGGATTATTACACTGTTTTTTGTAGCGTAGCTAGACACTGCTGCCTACTTGCGTAAGCCACCTGTTGCGGGATCCAAATACAAGCGGTTAACTTCACTGACAAGAGCTCAGTGGCTAGCAGTCCACCTTAACTGAGGGAACTGTAGCTTACTGTTAATAGGGTAATGTTAGCGACCCTATTAACATCAAGGCTCACAGTGTTTTCCTACAGAGTGCCACTCACCACAGCCACTAGAGCCGGGTTGTTCACATTGCATGGGAGACGCCACTGTCAATCATTTTGGGTTCTGACACACACAGCAGGCAGCAGCTCAGAATTTTGGAATCTACTATTAAATCGCATTACTGAGTATAGCTTGAATATAAAACTGGTAAATGCTGTTTCTACAGCAGATCTATCCTATTTAAGCAAAATTTAAACACTTGAAATGTTGACAGGGGATTTAACAGAAATGGTATACATATTAACACATATTTGTTGCCTATTACAAGGCGTTTTTTTTTCTTTTCATTCTGTCACTAAAATGCTTAGTCTGATCTACATGTCGTTATAAGTATTTTTGCAAAATATGCCAATAATAATAAATAGGCTGATGGTGTTTCCTCAACTTTTAACCCCCCAGGTCATTTTAAAATGAGAAGATTCAAGCTGAGCTCTCATAGAAAGATTTTAAAAAATGGGCTCAAAGCCTCTTTTCTCAAAGTGAGGTCGACTTAGTACATTTTTAAACCTGTCTTTATCCCTTAGAATTAAAAAAAAGGCTTATTTTTTTTGTTACTGTGCCTTTAAGACTGGTATAAATGTAAATGATCTCTGTTTTGATTAGCTGTCCTATGTTGCGCTTCATTCAGAAAGCGCTCAGAGCTGAAACTCTGCCTAAAACTTCGATCGAATGATCGGATGTCGCTAAACTGCTGTAGGCTGAATGGGGCTTATTTGTAAATGAGTTCGGCCTTGTGACATCACAGAAACAATTCATTCAAAACTAACTCACCAAACTGAAATGCAGTAATAGGTAGTATGTGTGATACAGACCTGACTAAACCAGATATGACTAAACTAGTCATTCACACACCCAGCTATAAGTCACAATGCCTTGAGTAAATGAATCATAAAGAAAAATGAACCCTGTAAACCTCAAGGGACCATATGTGGCCTATACTTCAGTTCCTCATTCTCATACGTAAAAAAGCTTACATGTTTCATAGCACTTCATGGTGATGAGTAATAAGCTGTGAACATTGTTAAACGTTTCAGAAGTTTCCAGTCCCATATGGAACCTAAGCTGCTTTGAATTCACTCTTTGTCATGTCATGCAAACTATCACATTTACATACAGTTACATGCAAAAGTTTAAGTGCCACAAGTCAAATTCCATGTTTTTGTTGAATTTCTAAGTGAAACTAAGTTCACATACTCTACAGAGGACACACTTTAATGCTCCATTGCTGTTTATTTGCTGAATTTAACTTATTGGAGAAAAACAAAAAGTTATGGCACATTTTATATTGTATTAAACACTAAATTTGTCAGTAATTTAATTTAAAATTGTTTGTAATTTAATATTACTGATTAAAGTCAACCGCGACCCTAGCTAGATTAAGCAGTTAAAGAGGATGAATGAATGAATGATTAAAGGATTAAAGTCAGCAAATAAGTAGAAACTAAAAGTTGCAGAAAAATGTTGTGTGTTAACTTACTTCAGCAAAACATGTCATTTGACCAAGGGTGTTCAAAATTTTGCGCGCGAGTGTATATCTGCCAGTTCAGCTTACCGCAGTTCAACTCTGCCCATTTACACCGAAGTCATAAGGAGTGTTTCAACAGACTGTTTTCCAAATGAGACATGAACCAGCCAATCAGAACAGAGGTTATTTACATATATCAGTCACAGCAGCAAAACAAGCCTGCTTGATTCTAATTGGAAAAGGTCAGAAAATAGTCATGTAAAAATGAATTATGGCCTTTTAAGATGAGTAACTCAATAATAAGCCTAGCGTAGTGCATTAAACACATCTAGTTTAACTGAAGAGGGGCTGTAAAGTGCACAGAGCAGTGATCTAAACTTTGCGAAGCCTTTAACTCTTACGTGTATATACGAGTTGTCTAGCATGATCACAGCACACTGTCTGTGCCCACACAGACGTGTGGTCTTTGTAGTGTTGAAATTAGATACAAACCTAAAATAGATTGCGAAAGATAAAGCTATGTCGGTTCTCTTTGCAGCTTCCTGTGAATTTCTGCATGAGTGAAACTGTGATGTAGAGCAGCTGATTAGTTTTCTTGTGCTAAAATTCAAGACTTATCAAATGGGAGGAGAAGGGTGTAGTTTCTAACTAAGGTTCTGCTTCCTTTGCTATTTTTGAGATGTTAACATTGCTCTTGATTGCGATTTTGATGAACTGAGTCATATCCTCTAGCGTTATGATACTTTCTTAATCAGGAAAGATTCCTTCAATAAATTACTTGACCTTTGTATTTAAGTCTTTGCGAAATCTATCAATGCCCACGAGCTCTCTCCACCAAAGAGAAGTGAAACAGAGGCCTCTGACACGATAACACTTCTAACTTCGGCTCGCCAACCACACACGCATTCACATCCGCACAGACAATGTTACTCATCAAGGTGTGAAGCTGGTTATAGACTGACTCAGACAACCTCCCACCTGAATGAGTTCAGACCACACACCTCCAGCTCAGTTGTCATATTTTCAATTATTACTTTGTCTAAGATTAACCCTAAGATGTGGTCAGACTAATGTAATAGCAGCCTTGTCCCAAAGCACTGATCACACCCATGTAGGTTTAAGTTGCTCCAAAACACTGCAGAGTATTGCTTCCCTCCACATACAATAGGGTCCAAAAATCTGAGACCACTAGTAAAAATGCTTTTATTTTGAATTGCAGTTTCACAGTTTCATAGTATTCGGCACAGTATGTCCCCATTTTTCTTTAACGACAGCATGCCCTCGAGCTGGACTGCACATGTTTGTGCAGAAGCCTCAGGTAAGCAGAGCAAACTCACCTGAGAGTCATCTGAGCACAAGCCGCAGTGGAAGAGATGAGACAGGAAAAAAAAAAAAAAATCTGATCTTTTTGTACAAAGGCCTTAACATGGCCAATGTCCCAAAGTTGCTCAAACTTGAGTAGTGACCTAGAACCAGTGCAAGATCTGAAGAATCTTTTAATTTTATGCATTATGATTCTCAGTGTGGTCTCAGACATTTTTGTACCCCACCGTACCTGCCTGCTTAATCCTAATAGAAATATGGATGCAGTTGATGGAAAACCTGTTGATTAAAATTGCGAGCCAACCCATCTAACCCTGTGCCCGGAACTCTTCATTAGTTAGACCCTAAACACAATTTTAATTTTGTTTTTCTATCAGTCATTGTTTTTAAACATACGCCAGTATATATATATATATATTTATTTATTTGCTCAGTCAGCTGATACTGATGTTGATCGCTGAACTCAATGATAATCCCAAATAATCAGAAAAGTGTGTGTATTGATTTGTCCTGAATGCTGCGCTGTATTGTGTGAATATGCAGCCTGTATTAAAGCATGTCATCATTTTAAGCACTTGCAACAAAGCGATTTTTACAGCACGCTTCACAAAATGCACATTGCTCTCCTCAATTGACTCCACCCTACATTAAGGGGAACTTTCTGTTGCAAATCCACACCGTCAGATGTTGGCTGATTTTATTTAGCATTTATTTTGGTCAGCTTTTTAAAGGGCAGTGCATAAAAGCAGTTCTCTGGTGTTTAATATGAGGTGGCTGTTCAGGCTGTTTCTGTAATGACGCTGTGTAGAACACCAGAATTCAGTGGAACCAGCTTTATTTAAAGAATGAAAACTTGTGAGATTTATACTTTCCACTCTATTAGACACTCCTACCTTGCTGGTCCACCTTGTAGACGTGAAATCAAAGACAGTAGCTCATCTATTCCTCTACAGTTTGTGTTGGTCATCCACTAGTCCTTTATCAGTGGTTACAGGACACTGCTGGCTGGATACTTTTGGTTGGTGGACTATTCTCAGTAGCTGTGTCTGATCCACTCGCACTAGCGCAGCACACACTAACACACCACCACCATGTTGGTGTCACTGCAGTGCTGAGAATGATCCACCACCCAAATAATACCTGCTCTGTGGTGGTCCAGTAGGGGTCCTGACCATTGAAGAATAGGGTAAGAAAGTATGCAGAGAAACAGATGGACTACAGTCTGTAACTGTAGAGCTACAAAGTGCACCTATATAGTAAGTGGAGCTGATAAAATGGACAATGAGCGTAGAAACAAGGAGGTGTATTTACAGAAGTGGCTGGTCGGTGTATATTAGTTTCTGCGGGCCTATATAGAAAACGCTGTTTAGGGAATGCTGACTGTTTTTTTTAACAGCCTTCAGTGCAGATAAAATGTGCTTGTAGTTGTGATGTAAGCAGATATTAGTTTTTCCTTATTTATGTTTTGCAAAATAGTAAACAGTGATTTTGTAATTTTGTGATTTTTAATCATATTTTGTCACTTTTCACATCGTTATCACAAGTTTCAGCAACTTTACTGAACATTGTCAATATGTTCATAATCGAAGATCTGACCATTTGTGCTCTGCTTTTTCTACAGTGAAGAAGACTTGAGAATAGACGGAGACAAGATTGTTTGTAAAGGTAGGTTTCCGTGTCTGTGGCTGTTGTTGGTTTAAAACTGAACCAGTCGAACATCCTAGTGATAACTACCTCAGCAAACAGTGCTGCTGTGTTTTTAATGCATTTTATTATGAGCTGGAAGGTGCAGATGGATGTTTGACTAAATGCTTAAAGGCCAACATCAAATACCAAAGAAGACACGTAATGCATGATGAAATGTACCACAGAGGAATATATCTCAGACTCTGCCAAGCCTCGTGTCTTAGTTACACAAATGATAAAGCTGTACAAACGAGTCATGGCTGTTTTTATTACAGCAACTCTAGATGTTGCTGCAAGGCTGGAAATAAAAGTATCAATTACTCCCAGCCTTCAAAAACACCTGGACAAGTGTTTTTGTTTTTTTGGCTGTAATACGCATGATTCACCTTCTCAACCAGTTATCAAGCTGCTCAAGGGCTTTCTGATTCGAGTCAAGTGGATTAGATCAGTGAAATTCTGTGCAATGCTGCAGTCCTCCAGGACTGGGAGTGGATAATCCAGAAAACTTTGCCACCTTCAGTATTTACTTACATAAGCATTTACCAATATTTACACTTGATCATGTTTGGAATCACCACGCAAAAGGTTTGGCGTCAGGCAGTAGTATAAAAGCTATTTTGTTGCTGCCATAAAGTGATTCTACACTGACTCGACTCCTGGGGAACTTTCATTATATGTTTTATAATATTTATTTGGCTTTTGTTTTCTTTGTCATTTGAATCATATATGTCGTAGTCATGTATAGATTATTACAGTTAAAAGATTATTACAGGGCAGCAGTGAGTAATGTTTATTTGTTTGTTAAAAGCGCCTTTAGAGGGCGGCAGTGAATAAGGTTTTTTATTGGAGCTGAGCTGTTTCTGTCGTCATTTGGCCACTACTAAGCATTAACAACTAGGACACAAGATAGCTAATCAGTCAGTTTGTACTTTAATAGTTGCAGACAGTCAACAAAAAAAGACTATCCAGTTATTAATCGCAGTTATTTATATAGCAATTACCCATCAGCTAAAAGTTCATGATCGTGACAGGCCTAATGACTTGATTCCAAACTTGAGTAGTAAATGAAGTGGTTCCAAGGGATTTCACATTGTCAGTAGTAGCATATGCACGTCTTAATTTGCAGCCCATTTGCAGTCCGTAACCGCCTACTTTATCTTTTCAGCTGAGCCCAGTGTCAAGGAGGCCAGGCGCAGTGGAAGGTCGGAGTTTGAATTGGAATCATTCTTGATCGTCCCTCCAAACTCCAAATGCTACCTTAAATGCCCCACTTCCTCTCTGTATGCCTCATACACTTGGAAACATAACAACAAGAAAAAAGGTTGTGTCTCCACTGAGCAGGAATGTCTTCTACTAATAGAAAACATGAGCGAAGAGGACCTGGGTCAGTATGAGTGCATAGCCTCGGAGAGCGGTCAAGAAAGGACGATTGCATATTACCACTTGGGGAGCAGCGCCTCGCAGCTGAGAGTGGCTCCTGTAACGTTAGCTTGCCTTCTGCTCCTGATTTCTCTGATCTGCTTCCAGCATCAGGGCTGAAGAGAAGGGTCTGGCTGCAGACATGCACTCTCAGCCTGACATGCACCGCCAGCCTATTGATGTGCCGCTCTGCCACGACAGTGTTTTGTCGGTTTTACGAAGAAAAACAGCAAACCACGTACTGCAGCCAGACTCTATTGGGGTTGAGAGCTGTGCCAAACAATGGAATGAGCAATACTGCGACGCTTGCTTGTTGCCACCGAAGATGCATCAGGTACTGGACCACATTCTGCTGAGTACAGGTGAAATCTGTGGCCACCTGAGCAGAGGTCCACATGGTTTTTTATAACCATGTGGCACAACCTGAACATTCTGTTTTAGCAAGGGTTGTCATTGATTTTTATTTTAAAAAGTTTAAATTGTTAATACATTTTATTTAAATAGGGTTATTTTAAATATTCAAGTGTTCATTCATTGCGTCGATATTTTTATTTGTCTCTGCTTAGTATTTGGAATCTTTGCCACAGAATTGTAGCCTAAATTCAGTTCATTTCACCCACCAAGGTCTTTACATTTACATTTACATTTACATCATTTAGCAGACGCTCTTATCCAGAGCGACTTACAAAAAGTGCTTTGT
>JAILXH010138087.1:6908-17605 GCA_023558415.1 Piaractus mesopotamicus
GACAAAATTGGACAGTTTGGTTGAGGCTGGCAGCATCAGAGAAGAGGACTTCTACAGTGCTGTTCACACATTTTTTCAACTGCTGTTGGCTAGCTGGATCATTGGACTGGATTGTTTGAATTTGCTAAGAAACTGGAGTGTTACATGAGAAGGAGTGCTACAACCTGAGATATTGGCACTGATGTAGTGTGGTTGCAGTCTCATACCTACAACCATATCACAATATATCACAGTGTAGCGTGTGTGTGTATTATTGCTGTTATGCTGCTACATATATCAATTATTGTTTATTTATTTATTTATTTATTCTACTTCTTCTTTATTTTTCTTCTGAGAGATTAAAAATCTCTTTAGCAAGTGAGCAACCAAAAAGAGAATCCACAAAGAAACAACACCTACACCACCACCAACAAAATTAAATCAGAATCAAAATCAAATTAAAAACAAGATCAAACAGAATGACACAATTATTATTTATCAATTATCATAAAGTTGGTCAAGAGGGATAAACTGCTTCAATTTCAAATGTTTTTGCAGATCATTGTACACAGATGAAGCACTGTAACTAAAAGCTGCCTCGCCATATTCAGGCCGTACTGTCAGAACGTCCCACTGATTATATCAGAAAATAAATTGTACCAGGACTTATTTGTTGATAAAAATGTAGACAAATGAAAGAAGCTGATCAATAATTGCTTTGCCGGCAAAAATGTTCCAAAGAATCTATCTTTGGCCAACCAGTCATTTCATAAAGTTCACAGTGATGAGCTGAATGTCTAGCACATGTTATAAATCTTTATACAGAATGATAGAGTCCAATAAGTGCAACATTGTCTTTGACGTATGTTTATAATGTCTCTTTAGTATAAAAAAGGGAGCTTCAAGCTTTTTTTGGTGCCTGTTTAGTATATGAATATAAATCCTTCAACTATCACTTGTGCATTATGCAATTTAACAGATAGATTATCATTTAACATAAAACCCAAATATTTATAAGATAAAACTAATTTCATTGGTGATGGAGTAAAACAATAGGTAATAGGTTGCTAAAATGACTTTTAAACCAACCTATAACATTGTCAGACAAACCAAAACTACTTTTGATAAATCTATTAATAATGTGGTGCATGACTTCCTACTATCAAGAGCACTGATTATGCCATTAAGTACTTTGGTTTTGGTTTACTATGTTTTTTTTTGTTTTTTTTTTCAAAAACCAGAGTGGAAGACAGACTAATTTTTTCTTTCTAAAAGCTGCTTTTCCTGATAACCAGGAATTCTAGAATGTCAGTAATAAAGTCACCACAATTGATAGTAACTTAGTTCCTTTGCAATGTTTTTAATTAGTACACTTTTTTCAACTTTAATATTCATGTACTGATATTTGAATATTCTTTTGAAAAATGATGTGCTTGCCATAATGGTACTCTTGTCATAATCGACCATTCTTGTTGTGTTTTTAGTAAGTGACATTCAAAAACCACTAGAGAATTTTAGAGGGGAGATCAGTGTGAAAAAGTTTTGGGAAGCAGTTTCCAAGGAGATAATTGGTTGCGGATTTGTTGCAAGTAAATAAATGTTGTTCTGGCTTTTTTCTAATGTAGGTACATTATTGAAAGTGTCGCTGCCTTGGCTAGACTCTACAAGGATGATGTCAGGATATCATGGACACCCAGCAACAGGTCCTTCTGATCATTACACACTCTGTGATCAATTACATGAAGGCAGTAGAAAACACATAGTAGAAATGTTCAGAGGAAACTCACTCTAGTACCCCAGCTGGCAGGGAAAGTGAATAGTCAGGTTGCAGAGCAACTGTTTGCCAAAATTAAAAAAAATTTCTTAAACATGAGTTTGCCATCAAGACATGTTTCAAATGAGGAACATAATTCATCACTATAATGACAACAAGAATAAGAAAGTGCTGGACAGACTGAAGAAGGCTTTTGGACCTGAAGTGAGTGAGTGTGCACGGGCAAACCGTGTTGGGTAATTTTCACTTTTCTCCTTTGCTCCCCTCTTTGTCTACATTTGATGCAATAATAAGCGTGCTGTGCCTTTTTATGTTTACAAGCATTCTTATGGACAAACAACGAGTGGTGAGAGTTGCGACATTCTTCATGTTGACAGTACAGTGTTGTGAGTTTCGAAGTTTGACTAGGTTTTGAGCAAAAATGACCAAGAGGAGACACTTGCTGTAGTTGGGAACATTATTCTCATGCGAAAAGATTTCTGGACCTTGGATCAAAATGCAGAGCTGGAGGCAATAGTGAGTAAACATAATAAAATATGTTGTAGAAACATGTTTATGACTATCTCTGTAACTTCAGATTGCAAACAGCTGCCTTCAAACAATCACTCTAGTGGCTGATTCAGAGGTGAGTTTTAGGTCCAATCCCATTTCACCCCTTGACCCTACCACTGCGCATTCACATCTAGGGTTAGGGTGTCCTAATTTTGGTTGAGATAGAGGGGTAGGGCGAAGTGTTACATGGCCCTCCAAATGGAGGTTTTTCAGAGGCACACTCCAAACAGAGCGTTATGAGAAAAAAAAAGAAAAACCGGCAAGACGGCGAGCGACCAAAGAAACCCACAAATGTAAATATTTTCTCTGTTAAAAATGATGATAACCATTGTATTATCTTAATTTAATGTTGTTTCAATGTATATATGTTCTTCATAACAAGCATAAAAAATTGCTGACAGCATGCTAATGTTTCGGAAGCTAGCTAGCTAACATCCCGTTCCACCTTAAATAGTCCAGCAGTATTGACACCAGAAGCGCCAGAATGTAACTGCTGCACCATTTAAGGTGAAACCGGAAAATTCGAACAAGAAGCTGGTGAAAAGCTGACTTCAGCCTCGCATCACCAATGAATTAATGGTGGATGATAATAAATAATTGTCTTATACCACCTCTTTGAAAGCATATGTTGCCCTAAATGTAACTAAAGAAGAAATGGGATTGGGCCTTAGTAAAACTGTACATCATACACCCTCATATATAAACTGCTTTTTATTTGTTTATTTTTAGAACGGTGTCTTACGTTGTAGGGAAAGGATGTGCTGGCAGCTGATGCATATATTGTGGTTACCTCCCCTTAACCAGGACCTATTATTATCATTACCAGTAAGTGAACAAATTTACATTATATTTGCAGCTTCTATACACACTGTAAGTGTGGGCATTTATCAAAGGCCTCAACTACAAGAGTAGAGGGAGAGACCAAACTAAAGGGGCTGGTTCTTTTCCACTGGACCTGGTCGGCCAACCAAAACAACACACTACTCTCTACTGCTGTTTCTCTAATGAGCTCAAAATATCTGACTTCGCAACTCTCCATTAGGGGTGAGAGCAACCTATAGGTTAAATAAATATTTGCAGAAAGGGTTATTAAACATTAACACAATTATTCCAGCCCTACAAGGTTTGTTCAATTGAATGAACGTCAGATGAAATATGTGCAACAAAATAACACACACACACACATACACACACATCATCTAAACCGCTTATCCTTCAGGGTCACAGTGGGGTGCTGGAGCCTATCCCAGCTGTCGTTGGGCGGAAGGCAGGATACAAAATAACACTTTATTAGATAATTTAATAACTGGACTATGATTGAAAGGCCTCTTTTCCACTGTCAAGCCAAATGGTTCTTAGGGCCGTACTGGGCCATTCTATGCTAGTCCGGTCTCATAAGACTGGTTACGGTTTCTTTATCTGTTGTGCCACTACATCAACTACACAAATGAGTAGCTAACTGCTAAAAGACTGATAGCTACTCATACTCCACCAATAGATACAAACTCATGCATTCCGTCTTTTATTCCAACTCCAGTCCTTTGGCGTGCTCTCATCTTCTTTATCCTCTACACTGGAAATGGGCATGTACTGCGGTGGGTTTCACTTGTAACTGGCTAACTACACTAGCATTGGTATCATCCAGCAGGGTACAGCTCAAAGCACCACAGAACGGTTCTAATTTTATCTTTCCTGTCACTTAAACACCAGATATTCGAATTTGTGATCTCAGACAGTCTTTATCCTCTGCAATTATGCGAAAAAGTAAGTAAGTGGAGCAAAAAATTCCATATTCCAAATTAGTTTAGTTTGACCCAAGGAATCACGAAAAAAATGCATTTCATGTCTTAAATTTTTCCTTTAGGAGTTACAAGGTCAAACATTTTGTGCTGCGTAACAGTGTCCCCTTTATGCCAATTGGGCTTGTGTCGTGCACAAGAGTTGCAGGAGGCAGTACTACCTATTGACCAAGTTTCATGTCTCTAGGTCTTACTGTTTGGTCTGGGCGATTCAGTTTAGGGAAGAAGCAGAATGATAAGAGCGTAGCTGCAAGCAGCAATCTTAGAGATCCAAGAATTATAAGCCTCCATTAACATCTTATGTTTTTGATAATTGTTAATATTCAGTGTCTTCAAGGCCCTTGAGATACAAAGGTCACAATCCTTAAATTTGTTGGTAGGGAGCAATAAGGGACCAAGCACCATTTTAGGAACCAGTTCCTAACTTTGAATTATTGTGATTATTGAGTAATATAATGCAAAATTAATCCACAATACACTCTCTTTGTCATTTCATACAAATGCTTCAAATTCAGTTATAATTAGTATAGTTATATAATATAATATATAATTAGTATTTTTCTAGAATGGTACATTTCACATCAAACCACACTGTATGACTGCAAATCATTTTAATGATTTTATTATGGAGAAGTTTGGAATTCCCCTTTAATCTCTTCAGAACTTCAACATAGGTTACAAAAATGAAGTAATTTTCATTTTTGTAATCTTCTTTCGAGCAAATGGGACATTTACGATAGTAATCAGACTGCTGACGATGTAGTTTCAGTTTTGGTACAAGTAAGTCAGGTCAAATTACATGTGAAATCCAGCTAAATAACCAGCATTTAAAAAACAACATGCCTAAAAAACCTAGATACACATTTTTGACATTTATACAATATATGTGAGCAGGGAGGAGTGACAGTTTAGGTAAAAGAGGGAGAACCCTTGGGCCCATGACAGAGATTTTCATTTGGGTAAAACCAGGTCAACAAAGTATAACTACACTTAGAGTTATAATATTGTAATGATATCTAGTGCTTTATTTAAGAGTTATCAAACTGAGATTAACAATCTCTTTTGCAAGTGAGCCCTGACCAAGTTGGCAGCACACAACAGTCAAAACGATGATCAACAAAGAAAAAAACACCTTCACCACCACCAACAAAATCAAACCAGAATCAAAATCAAGAACAAGCTGAATAATACAATTTTTAACAGTTATCTTAAAATCGGCGAAGGGGATAAACTGCTCCAATTTCAAATGTTTCTGTGGATCATTCTACTCAGATGGAGTGCTGTAACTAAAAGCTGCCATTCTTTCAGACCATGCTTTCAGAACGTCCAGCTGAATATAACTATTATAACATAAATTGTACCGAGACTTATTTGCAGACAAATATGAAGGAAGCTGACCAATAATTGCTTTGCTGACCCAATGAATTCGTCATCACACTGAAACTGGAAGCCAGCCAATCATTTCATAAAGTTCATATTGATGAGTTGAATTTGAGAGAGAGTCTCTGCTGCTGATTGGAGCAGAATAATAGATAATGGTATCATCTGAATAAAAGAGCATATGAGCATTTAAAATATTACTGAGGTCATTAATGTATATAGCAAACAACAAGGGCCCAAAAAGGAACCCTGTGACACCCCAGTTTAAAAAGTACATGCTAACATCTGCTTCTAAAGTAATTTCTAAACCAACAACATTGTATAACCTTTAATCTCTTCAGAACCTCAACATAGATTACCAAAATCAAATGAAAGGTTTCTAATATTTTGAACAAATGGAACAGTTACATAAGTAACCAGACTCATTTTCACTTTTAGGAAAAGTAAGTCAGGTAAAACTGTTTGCGAAATCCAGCTAATAACCAGCATTTAAACAAGATGCCTAAAATACACATTTTTGAAATTCATAAACTTACTTTTGTATGGAAGAGAGGCAATCGTTGTGCTGACTGAGGTACGCCAAGTCAGAAGAAGGACTGTGAGCAGGGAGGCGTGAAAGTTTAAGTAGATGAGGGAGTTAACCCTTGGCTGGCTTATTTAGTTATCTAGCCTACAGCATCACAGTTCATGTTCACAACTTTACCAAATGGATCAGCGGAGGAGATAAAGGTGGAGCTGAGAGGAAAAGAGAGTGTGTGCTCAGAATTGAATTCAGTAACAGATCATTCTCTAGTTTCAACTACTCACCTCATCACTTCGCTAGTTGCTACTCCTGTTGATCATCCCCTTTATTGATTTTCAGGTTCTAGCTAATGATTTAATTAACATTGGCACATTCAGCATTTGCTTACAAAATAGTCCAGGTTCTGCTTCCTGGCATATTCATCTTACAACTGATACTACACAAACAGAAACTACCAGAGCAGTCTTCAATCATGTGGAACCTGCTCTTACATTTGTGGTTTCTGCTCGGGTTAATTAAAGTTTTTTTATTTTTAATTTTTTAGAGACATTACAGAGTACTTAGGAAACACATACATTGCACACATACAAAAATACTGTTACATTTAAAGGATTAAAGGTATCACTGAGCTTTACGTGAATATTAAGTATTTAGAACAGGGTTTCTCAACCTTTTCTACCCCAAGGCCCACCTGTTTTTAAATGCAAAGAATGGCCCACAGGAAAACTATGAACTTTTTAAACACAATTTTCCTTTCCTATTCTTAAGTGCTGAAACGGAGAACCAGAGAATCAGATCAGATAATCCATTTTGGCTCAATCACAGATCCCAAAATGTGCAGTCATGTTAATATATTTGCAGAGACGTTAAAAAAGGGGGGAAAAAATCAAGAAGAATGGAAATGTATGAGGTGGATGTGGACTGTGTTTTGGAGCTGCAGTACATCTTGTGTTTTTACTGAAAATACTCCACTGCCTTTGGCCTCTAGATTTATCTTTAGTTTTGAGGGTACTTGTGATTCATTTAAAATAGCCAAACCCCACTCCACTCATTGGGCTTTTGGATTCAGTCAACAATAAACAATATAATAAACCTTACTTTATATCTGCTTTTTTGTCACTGGTTTATCAATTTGAGTTTAACCACTCACGTCGCTGATAGTTGGCCAAAAATACTTTCTGATCCACGCATCACGCGCTGTGTTGTCTGATGATGTGTAATGTTTTTATTTGTACGTATATTGGTTATAATTTAAAAACGTTCATTTCTCATTTCTTAATTATTAAGTTCATCTTTTTTCCACCTATGTTTTTATGATGTTAAAGTGATGTTACCGGCCCACTAGGAGGTACTGCCTCCCCAGAGTTCACGCGGACCACTACAGGCTGCTTCGGACTACAGGTTGAAAAACCCTGAACATCATTGAGCTTTAATTTAATATATATATGCTCTCCACACAACGCTTGAAGCCTGTGTATGTCTACAAATCATTATGGATTTAAAATATATTATCTTCTAGTTCAGTTAACCAACTCATGTAAACAGTTCTAGAAAAAAGCCTGCTTAATGTAATGCAGCTTAATTTAAAGTTAAATTGTTCAAAGCGTATTGTAAACGTACATTTAGAATAACATTTACACTGTTATACTGTACTAGTCAGTAAATATTGACATTAATCTGAACAGGTTACACTGTGTACCATGAGTGGCACTAACACAATTGTAGATTAGAAGGAGTGCTACACTGTGAGATACTGGAACTGTTGCAGTTTCATACCTACAACCGTAGCACAGTATATAGAGCACACCCTCAAGTGTATTATTTCCATTATGCCACTGATTATATCAATTATTCAAAAGCATTCAAACAGCAACACATCAAAAAAAAAAAAAAAAAAAAAAATAGGTGCACATTTTTGACATTTATACAGCTTGAGCGAAAAAAAGACAATGGTTATGCTGACTAAAGCACCTCAAGCCAGAAGAAGGAATGTGAGCAGGGTGGAGTAACAGTTTAGGTAAAAGAGGTAGTTAACCCTTGGGCCCCAGGCAGGGATGAATATTTGATATGACAAAGGTAAAACTAGGTGAACAAAGTATGACTACACAAAGTTATTATATTTTTATGATGTCTAATGCTATATATGTCAATATAGGTTGACCAGGCATCCCATTTTTCCAGGGACAATCCAGCTTGTTTTTAAAAGATATACATTTGTCCCGTAGGTCAAATTAAATGACAAATTGATAATGATTAGCAGAGAATCACAGCCAAAATGCTTGCATTTACGCAAAAGAAACATACCAATTATTTCACAAGTTACATGTCTGTGTTCACGTCTAACCAAAAAGCAGCTAATCAAGTTTGTTGATTCTGCAAAAGCCTAATAAAATTCAGCCAAATATCAGCCACCTTCATTGATGTGACTTACTGGCCTCAC
Source organism: Piaractus mesopotamicus (assembly GCA_023558415.1). Lineage (NCBI taxonomy): Eukaryota > Metazoa > Chordata > Actinopteri > Characiformes > Serrasalmidae > Piaractus > Piaractus mesopotamicus. The sequence continues at coordinate 15,356 of JAILXH010138087.1, forward strand.
TCTGCACGATGGCAGTTTTACTCGTGAGATGGCTAAACGTGCTTGTTTTTTAAATGAATAGCTAAGGACACAAAACCATACACTGGATAGCAGCAAAGTTGTTTTGCCAGACATGTGGAAGTTTTTATTTTTGCACAATGATGTTAATCAGCATATTCAAAAGAAAACAGAAAGAAGCAACTCCAAGTGTGACAAATGTTTTTACTACACAAACTGATTCGGACATGGTTCAAGCAAGTGAGTGACTGTCTGTATACCATTCAGCTGTTCATGGACATCGTTTCAGACGGCACCGCAAAAACTGTTAGAAAGGTGTACGATGCTAAGTTTGGTAGTGCTAGCACCAAATCTGAAGCAATTGTATGTAGTGAGCTGGCTGTGCTGTCAGAGGAGGACGTTCAGAGTGATTTACAAAAGTGTTCTTTTATTACGCTACGGGTTGATGTATCAAACCACAAAGCTGTTAAACCTTTTCCTGTCTTGCTACATTATTAACTAGTGGAGTAAACACTAAAATTAGCTGCTTTATTGTCTGGGGAAATAGCTAATTTGTGGGCAGAGTATCTGTCAACACTGATCTTCGTGAAAAGATGGAAGTGCTACTTGGATTGTACACAATCGTCTTCATACTGCTTCAGACTGTCTTCTGATTGATTTGGAGAGTTTTGGAGTAAAAGTTTACAAGTACTTCCACATCTACACAGTGTGTGTTGAGGAGGTAAAAGACTTTTGCGATTTTGCTCAGGTTGAGTACACTAACCTTTTGCAACCTTTTGGGTGTAGTCATGGTGTGGAGGTTACGGAATTGGCCTTGTGACCAGAAGGTTGATTGTTCGATCCCCTGAGCTAAAAGGACATGACTGAAGTGCCCTTGAGCAAGGCACCTAACCTCCAACTGCTCCCTGAGTGCAGTGGATAGGGCAGCCCAATGCTCTGGGCAAGTGTGTTCACTGCCCCTAGTGTGTGTGTGTGCATTCGCTAGTGTTTATGTGGGTGTTTCACTGCACATAATGGGTTAAATGCAGAGGTGGATTTCCACATTGTGGGATTAATAAAGGGTAACTTAACTTAACATAGGAGCACATGCTTTCTCTCTAAAGAGAGAAACAACAGTGTTTAACTGTGTTAAGACAGATTTTATTAATCCATGTACAAAACTGTGGATGTCTTTTTCTACCCGACAGACAGTGACATTTCAGCGTACTGTGAGTGTTATTGAGAGGAACGACATCTCCATCACTGAGTTTTCACAGCATGCCCATAACTTCAAACACATGTTAATTGCAAGGTGCACTGAAAAATTCGTAACAACTGTCGTTCAGACAAAATTGGACAGTTTGGTCAAGGCTGGCAACATCAGAGAAGAGGACTTCTACAGTGCTATTCACACATTTTGTTAAACTGCTATTGACTAGTTGTTACTGGACTGGATTGTTTGAATGCACTGAGAAGCTGGAGTGGGCCTTGCTTGGGAACATCCCAGTTCAGGTGTATGTTTTCTGGAATCAATGCTAAATGCTTACATATGTCATATATTCAGTACACACTGTGGCCCACATTTATCAAGCATCTCAGAGTAAGAGCACTGATCTAAGATCAGGTCTCATCAGGTCATGCAGTTCATTCAGTAATAGATAAACTATTCCTAGATCAGAATTATTACTCCAAGAAGTTTGATAAATGTGGGCCAATGTCCTATATTTCTGTGTCAAAAATCTGGCCTACTATTAACAGGAATAACATTTAGTATATACATTTTTATTGCCTGTTAAACTAACAGCATTTTACTTTCTTTTCTTGCCTGTCACTGAAATTCTAAGTATGATCTGCATGTTGCTATTTGTTGCGCTTTTATAAATAATTTTGTTTATTCATAACCACGTTAGGAAAGTAGTAGTAAAAGTAGTTTAGTACTTATTTCACAATTAGTACCATAATAATAAACAGCGGTCTTCAGTGCATGGGTGGCCCTCTGAAGAGCACTGAGTGGTGCTGTAAAGCCAAGCGCTCAGCCAAAGGCCCATGCAGCTGTGAGAGCAAAGACCAGGGCTCAGACTCAGGTGCGGGCAGGCCCGGATCAAAAAATTATAGGCCCCTGGTAACAAATATTGTAGTGGGCCCCTATCAGGAACCTTTTCATGGTGTTTTTTTTTTTTTTTTTAACACATCACAGCAGTTTATATGAAATCTGTGCAGCACCATGATGCCAGCACATTAACTGCAGTGTAAAGCAGGATCTTTTTTTTTTTT
>JAILXH010138098.1:3257-16398 GCA_023558415.1 Piaractus mesopotamicus
TGCTGATAGGCTACTGCAGGAGATAGAATGAGGCCATTGGCCGCTGGCCTTGCCCATGTGACCCCCCCATGAATCAATGGCACGGTTCTACTGAGAGTGATGACGTAGCACAGTAGACTGCACAGTAGATAGAATGAAGGATCGTATTTCATGATGTCCTGCACAATAACATGCTGCATCATCAGAGTCCACAAGGTCCTCTACTGAATGTTTAGAGGATATTCAGACTAGAAAACAACTGTATTGTTTAGATTCACTCTACCAGACTGTTTAACTGAAATCTGAACATTCAGGGAATTCAAATAATTTCAGGCCCAATTCACATGTATCTGTATATTTTTGAAAATGTATTTTTTATCTCTCAATTTTCTCAAGAAAACAGGCTTTTTAGTCACTGAAAACAAAGTTATTGAAAGTCTTATCCAGATGGATAAGTTATATGGCTATGTTTTGAAAACCCCTGCTGTTTTCAGAGTGGTTTAACATAAATGCTCCATTCTAGAGGAACGTATTGAGTCAGAACTATTCACAGCGATGGTGACAGAGTTTAGTATTATCAACATTACAAAGAAAAATTCAGAAGCTGTGTAGGTTCACTGGTCATACTGGATAGTACATAAAATGGTTATATTTCTGTTATAGACATCAGAACTCCTGGTTCTTCTCACCATGTTATGTCATGTTTCTCTACGATGCACCATCTCACATTAAACCAATTTGAATGACTTTGCTTACATCTCAACCATTGAATTATGCAAAAATGTTGAGAATTCTGTGGATTTCCCTTTTTTTTGTTTCGTGCAACACATGGAGGAGAATTCATTTATTACTGGTATTACATGTCATGTTCCCTGCATAGACTCCAATTAAAATAACTGTTCTCTTTTCCCTGTTTCAATGCCTAAATATCAGCATTCCTCTGATTATTTCTTCTAGCGATGTAAAGGCTGCAAGCGTTTGTTCCACAGAATTTCGCAGAGTGGAGATGGACGCTGAAATGACTGGAATGTTGGAGAGGCTTATCACAATTGTTAGGCTGTATGCTAAGAGCAAAACTGTGACCTTCAATCTCTTCGGTCATAGAATCTTAAAAAAAAGTGATGTGGATGACCAAACCCAACAGAGTAGACCTCTGAGGACATGTCATCAATTTTTATCATCAGGTCATCAGAAGAGCCCTGAATCTAAGCCATTATTTTCTAGGGATAACATTAATGGCATTTTTGAAAAGCCCCTAATGCGCTCTGTTCCACAAGTTCCAAAGTCGATACATTTTGTCCTACATTTTTCTCCTCCACCGTCATTTTAATTATGAGGCCTTTAAGTAGTCAAAATAGGAATACTGCTGCATATACATATATGTCGTCGCCCTCCAAATAAAAACGTGTCTCCATTTGTGGTGACTTATTTTTCTACGTCCTTTGAACACACCAGTTTTCCTTTATATTGTGTGACAATTTCATGATGATTGGTCCAACAGAAATGCCCCCAAATCAATTAGAACAAAATCTCTTTACATTAACTTACATTATAAGTTAAGGGCGTTTTTTGCCCTCTTCTGTAAAGTTACCATTTTGGAGATACTTGTTTTGCTTTGGACAGCGACAATATATATGCAGGCTAACACTCCTGCACATTAATTTGTGCTGACTGTCATGTGTGGTAATAGGGTATGGTTATAATAGTAGTTTTATTTTGACTTAGTTTAGTGATGTCAAGTAAATGTGTAAGCTAGCTTTAAGAGCGTATGTAGCATTATTTGTATTTTCACTACTTATTTAGTTAGTTATTTAATTTACCTTATTTGTGGGAGGGGGCAGCTGTTGTATTTTTGTTTGTATTTTTGATACACAACTCTAACTCTCTAATATTATACAGTCTCATATGTAAGAATCATGAAGTACCCCACCAGAGGGCATTGTAGAGCTATACACTTATAGATTTAATGGAATACAACTACAAAACATATGTAAACTAGGAAACGTACCACGTTTGGTTTTGTTTAACTCTTCACTAATTTGCTGTTTTCAAGCTAAAAGACACCATATGGTCAAACATGTGGACGCCCCTCCTAGTTATTGAGTTCAGGTGTTTTGGCCACACAGAGTGGGGCCATCAAGTGCTGAAGCATGTAAAAATCGCCGGTCTGCTGTTGTATGTCTTATTACAGAGTTCCAAACCGCCTCTGGAAGCAACATTAGCACAAGAACTGTGTGTCGGGAACTTCATGAAATGGGTTTCCATGGCTGAGCAGCTGCACGTAAGCCTGTGATCACTATGCACAATGCAGAATGTTGGCAGGACTGGTGTAAAGCACGGCACCACTGCACTCTGGGGCATCTTTTCTGTTACCATTACATATTAATGCCTAGTGTTTTGCAATGGGATGTCTAACATGCTCATGTAGGTGTGATGGTCAAATTTTGGTGAAAAAAGTGCAGTGAGTAGGCAAGTAACATTAGCTGAGGTAACAGATAATTAGCATTTGCTTTAGACGGACTATAACTTTCAAGCTACATGCCATCTATTATGGGTTTTTGTGTTCTAATTCTGGATTTATTAAATGCTTGAAATGCTAGAAGTTGCTGGCTGGCGATGCTGCAATGCCAGCGAAACACCTTGACTATACCCTACAAACTGTAATGAATAAAATCGTATGCTTTTTTTCCCCAATCATAAAACTGTCCAAAACAAGCAGAGCTGATTAGAACAGATACTGTATACTGTATAGATAGCAGAGGAGTGTCTAGCAGTCTGTTCATAAATAAAGCTATAGGAAAAATGTAAAAACGCTTTATCTTCTAAAATCATATAGCTAAAAACTTGCCACTGAGCCGTAGGTTTAGGGCTAGTGGAGAAAGAGTGAGTAAGTCTTCACACAGTACTTTGGCATCAGGACTCCTCTAACAGCCACCAGGAACATTCCCCTTGACATTCTCTTGCCCCTTCTGTGACGGGCCTGTGTCTGAAAGGGGTTTAGGGGCGAGATCAAAGGGTGGGTGCTTTCTGACAACGAGCAGTTCAAAGCTGCCCCACTTTCCACACACCGTCCCTCCACTGCCGACACATACACACCTCGGCCGCGCGGCCCTGTTGGCAAGGAGACGCAGCTGTTGCTACGCGACTATTGTGCTTGTTGCAATAACGATGTCGGACAGGCAGCTGAAGGCCACGCGAGCCAAGTAGAAAAGGCACAAAGCGCTGAATAAACGGCATTTGTCGCCTGCTTCCTGCAGGCCTGGCCTACAGAGGAATCTGTTTTTAGTTGCGCCATTTTAGGCATCCCTAGTTCCTCTTTCTTCAACTTCAGACTTGAAAAGAACGAGGGCGTTATCTCTGCTACTTTATGGGAACAAGACAGCAGGCCTGTCACCCAGTAAAAAGGAACCTATAAAGGACGGATGCTTTTTTTGATGTTGCTCGTTCTCCTGAGGAACCAGCCACTTGAAAAAAATATGTTTAAGGAAGAGTGGGTTTCAATTCAATTAAAGGCCTGCGATTGCAATTATTCCACAATTTCATAACTCTTTGCAACCTCTTCATTAGCAGTGTCAGGCTAATGTGCCAGTGATTGATGGACTTTGAAGGACATATTAAAGCAAGAGTTTCAGCTCAACACGGGATGAATAGTAAGTGCGGGCATGATGAAACGCTGTATCTTAATCCATTATTCAGAGATCAGCTCATGGCCCAAAAAGCTCATTTTTAACGTGTTACTTCCACCCTAATGCATGGCATGCCTCCTAATTCTCATTTGTAGATAAGACCATGGACACCAAGCTAACAGTGCAGAGTCAACTGGGGAAGCTCCCTAGGCACGATTCTCCAACAATAGCAGTTAACACATACATGGTAAAATGTCTTTCAGAAATTTGTGATTTGGCGAGCCGAGGGTAGTGTTCATTACTGAGTCCCCAAAGGCACCAGGGCAGATGCTCTGCCTACGCAGCCATAATCCCTCAGGTATGCTAGGAGATTGACAGCCCTAGAACCCTTTGGACTGATCTAGGTTTCTGGATCAGTGCCTCCTGAAAAGTAATCTAATCTATAAGCCACAACCCGAAAGTGTTTCTCACCTTTTCAACATTCTTCAGTGTACTTGTCTGTCTTTATTACAATGATTTTAATTAAAATCGGATTACACTTCATTAAAATTTTGGAAAATCAAAATAATTCCATGGGTTCTGCAAACTTTTTCCTCACAGCACCAGCAAGAAAACAGATGTTTTTGAGGCTTTCTGGGCCTGCATCTAATCAGACAGCCTGGTTGATCCTGTCATCTCTAACCACAATACTAGAGGCCTGTATTGTATGTGCTGGTTAACCCAGAGGTTATGGTAGTCGGTAGGGGACCATAAACATCTGTGTTATCATCGAATCTGGTCTGTTCTGGTATTGTTTTTAATTAGTTGTTGTTGTTGAACATGGCTGTCCAACCTTTGTCCTTTAGATCACCCTGAAAGTTTAGTTCCAGTCCTGATCTAACACACCTGATCCACTTGGTCAACGAGGTCAGGAACATGTGAACAATGAAGGCCAGAGCATGCGCTCCAGGTATTCTATATCAAACACCAATATTCTAATGTATGCAGTTGTCTTTAGGATGTCCAGAAAATGGTTGTTCTAGAACTTTTAGCCTCTGTTGTAGAAGCTTCTTCTGCCATCCTAGTTGTTCTGTCTCTACTCCAGCTGTTCTAGACCTGTGTCTGGTTTTGATGTATGTAAGCTGTCCCTCTTGCCTTGGTGTTCCCATGTTCCTGTTCATATAGATTTCTGGATATTTTTTTTATTTTACAGAATCATCTTGCTTTTCATATTTAAACTCCAAGTATTGTAGTAATACTCTTTAATTTTTAATTTTAAGTTTTGGTTGGAAACCAAAAGAGTAATCTTGAAATGGCAAAAAGAAAATGGCCCAATCAGGACAGCCAAGCTAGCTCTCCCATTGGTTAGGACCTCAGAGCTGGACTGAGGGCCTTGCATGTTAGATTAACTACCGACATAATTAGAAATTAACAGTGAAATTGTACAATCACGGTTTGATTTTCAGTGGGTGGGACAAATTTCATGAGAAAAGGTCACTCTAGGTCTTCTGGAAGTCCAAGATATGTCACTGACTGTGAATGTGAGTGATAACCTAACCAGGTTTCAGTTAGTTATTAGAAATTGAAAACAGCTGCATCTCTATACCAGGGCTCATTACTGAAAGAGACACTGTAAAGCTGCAATATGAAAGGTAAACTATAAGATATCGGTTCCAAACATTTAATAAAGCATGTATGTCTTTACTGTGTTTTTATCTAGAATAGCCAAAAAAAGTTCATGTGCATGCAGTTGTTTAACCGAGTTTTAGGCAAGATCTAACAGTCATGGTTCACCACTGCTATATACACTGTAGTTCACCCAGTTTGCTGCGGTTGTGAATTATCTTGTGATTACTGTGTCTGCCTCTGTCATGACCCTTGTACCTCTTTCTGAAAATGATTACTGGAAATGCACATTTGCACTTTCATCCAACCATCTCAAAGTCTCTTTTGTTACAAACATCTACATTTGTATTAAAAGCATATGCCAACATTTTAGGACAATGTACATTTAATACTCTGTTGAGATTCATTGGCACAGTGCACTCCCTCAGTTCCTCCTCTAGAGCATAGCACCCATTTTTCACATCTGCTCTCCATTTTCCTCTCCTCTTCTTGGCTCACCGGCACCCACAACAGGAGCATCGCACCTCAGGTGGCATGGCTGTCTAATCGACACCTCCTGAATGAGGCACGAGGGGGGGAAGAAAGCCACGGCCACACAGAATAACTGTCATTACGCTGCAACGAGATGAGACGCAGGGGCTCTGCAAATGTTAATAATAGCAATCTGTATGGTAGCGCCCTTTCTTTAATGTCATCCCTAGTGACATTTCCACAGCTCAGACGGACCAGTGCAGAGAGAAGACCAACTAGAGGAGTACACTGAGGAGAAAAAGACCTGCAGGCCATAGGAGAGAGTGGAGAGAACAGGAAGTGAGAGAATGAGAGAGAGAGGGAAGGTAACACAGGGAGGGTGAGAGAGTAAGAAACAGAAAGGAGAATAGATGGAGACAGAAGAAGAGAGAGTGAAAGAGAGGAATAGACGGTGACACTAGGAGAGAAAACGGGAGTAAGACCTAAAGAGGGAGAGCGTGAAAGAGAAGCGAGGAATAGATGGTGACTTCAGAAGGAGAGACAGAGAGGGAGAGAGACAAGAAATGTAAAAGGAGAGAAAGAGGAATAGATGGTGACACTACAGAAGGAGAGAAAGATAGAGTGAGTGAAAAAGGAAGAGAAAGAGAGAGAGTCAGCTTGAGTGGGACCTTCAAAAATCAATGTGAGTTCTGCTGGTAATAAACATGGGCTGAGATGTAATAACTGTGCCTCCTGTTTGTGGTGCGGTGATGGTTTGTTATGTCCTTCATGCCCTTGACCTGCTGGGTGACGTCAGCATGCCGTTCCCCCAGCCTCCTGTCCACATCAATTACAGATGATGAGTAGCAGTTCAGTACTCAGCCTGAGGGGGCATTGTACTCTGCTGTCCACACTGGTGGCCATGCGAAATATAGAAATCTAGTCTTCTTTTGTGCACCTAGAGCTAATATAACAAAACAAGGCTAAGTATGAAGAACTGAGCCGGCTGTTCTGTGTATCTTTGCAAAGGCAGAAAGAGTAATTTGTATACATGGCATGTAAATAACCTCATGTAAAGTCAATGTCATTAGTAAGATGAAGCGTTATTGCTAATTAATTTATGGAAATGCCACACTTCTCCACACAGGCTCAGCCACACTTCCATCACAACTTCTACTGTCATTTACTCAGGAATGGAAAACTAAATAAGTCTGAATTAAGTCTAAATATTACTAAATATTCTGATTAGTATATTCGTATATGAAAGTGATATTAGTATCGTATACTTTAATATACTTTAGCATAAAGTACATGAAACTTTTGTTTGGAGTCTTCACTGTAGATGCTTTGCAGATGCTCACTTTGTCCTTACTAGCATTAAACTAAATATTGATTAAACACAACTAAAAGTTAAAGGGGAATGCCACCACCTTCTCTAAATTTCTGCAAAATTCCACGGTTATGATGTAAACAAAATCATTCGAAGTTGTTTGATGTAAAATGCTTCACTGTAGAGAAACTTAAAGACTAGATTGATGGAGATGAGAACCAGGGATTGTGTTGTCTACAATGCAAATACAGCCGTTTTATTTACTATCAAAAAAGAATGAATCTACAAGTGTCTTCTAAATTTTAAAACTAATAATGATAATGATAAAATAGTGAAAAAACTGTGCTGACTACTGTGCCTACAACACCCTACATGTACCTCTTCACTGTGAATGTGTTTGCCAAAACATTTTATTTCAAAACTATTGTAAAACATTGTCTCAGGAGTCATTGTCTCATTAGGCAACTTATTTATCACCATTTTATGTTGTACCTTTCTGTGAAGGAGCTATGAGGCTAATGTAGCTAACAAGTAAAGGAGGGTTATACTGCAGTGATCAGCACTGTGCAAATAACATTTGCCTCAAACTGTGTCAAGTTGTTAAGTAATGTCAAGTAGACTTACATGATTTGAGACATTACCTGACATGCTGTTATCTTTAAAATAGACAAAAATATGTAGCATTGCTAAAAACAGCTGGGGGAGCACAGCACAATTTGCAAAATAATTTCTTGCTAATTAATGTTAAAATTTTAGTCAAGCGACTTACACACATCTGCTACAAATGAAATGTACAACAGCTACAAACACCTCAAACTAACCCCTTCATGTGGAGGCTGCACTATGCCTGGCTATCTCTCACTGTGAGGTGTTTATATGCTTCAAAGTGGTTCTATATTACAGGTACCAAGAGGGAGACGAATGTGATATTTTTACTTAAACACACAGTTCAGTAATAGAAAAACAGTGTCTTTCATTTTAAAAAGCTGATGAAAGTGCACTTGCAGGCTTTTTGTGCATAGGACTGGCACAAAGGCCTGTGATCCTGGTGGTCATTCAGAGAATGTAGGGCAGTCATCCCTTGTATGGGACCAAAACCTGTATATATGAACAGACAAAAGGCATTTATGTAGTCGCTTCTGAGACGGGCTGACTTATGGCCTTTTCTGGGCTCTAAATGTCAGGAAATATGGTGTCCCCTGTCTGGAGCACCCAGGCCCCCTGGACTGGAGTCTGAACAGAGGTGTCAGCAGTGAGTCTCTTGAGATGGGAATCCGGGACTACCGCAGGTCTCCCACCTCAGAGCTGGCCTCAGACTGCTGCTTGCTGTTGAGTTGTCAGGGCCTGGGGGCTTTTTTAAGCCCCAGCAGGGGGACACTGGCCTGTCACATACACTCTATGTACACACAACGTGATTATAATTGCACTCTGTCTACTTTTGTTTATGCTTGCTGTCCACTTCAGACTTTTTTACTTGTTTTTGAAAGTGTTAATACTTTGTTTTTTAAGTGTTAAGCCTTTTACCACTAAAGTTATCATAGTCTTTTTGCTTTGATTTATACTGCATAATTACAAAATTGTGTAGTGAATGACAAGACATATTACTTACATACATATTAAAGCTTAAAAAAAATCCCAACCATAGAGAGCTGAGGCTTCACTGGGGTTTGAGCTCATGATCTCCTGATTATCAGGAAGGTAAACAGACGTGCCACTACAGATGTTTCTGTACTCTGACTGAGCATAAGGAACTATTTGACACTGCTCTGAGTAAACGCTTTTACAGCTCTAGGATGGTGCAACTCTCTAACTGCCTCATTATCAAAGGGTTCAGAGTCTGAATCCCAGTGACACCATAGCACTCCATAGTCAGGAGTCTCTATACTGAGAGCAAGAAGTGCTCACCCCCCCTCCAGCTTAAGAGCCTGGGGGGAGTATGAATCTGCACTGTAAAAAATAAAAAACAAGGTAAATTTGCTGACAGTTGGAGCATTTTTTGTTACCTGAACAAAAAATTTGAAACATACTGGATTAAAATATTAATTTTAATTTGTCCAACACATTTGCTTAGTCTGTATGTCTTCATACTAGCAACACAAAATAGTTAGAAAAACAAATATCCAAGCTTGCTGGAAAAGCACGGCCGCAATTTTTGTAATAGTCATAATTTAAGAAAGAAAAGATTATTTTTAGCTGTCTGGTGACGAGTGCTAGGCTGTCCTGTTACAAATGCTAAACAAGTGGCTAACAATAGTGCTAAACTGTTTAGTTTCTCAACAACGTCAACTTAGTACGAACAGCAAACGTTAGCTGGCTCGGTACGTCAGTGATGGATCACACCGCCTTACTGCCATCACTCCTACCACATCCATGTCAGAGCATATCACAGCATTCAAACACCAGCTAGCAGACAACTGGATTTCTCTATAGTATAGTATATAGCGGGGTGAACCGCAACATATCTAACACCAGACAAACAGAGTCCTCCTTTTAGCTATGTTTAAACTGAAAACGGTGCTTTTTTGTCTTGTTTGATCTACAGTAACATCAATTCGCCGTGCTGTGCGAGTGACCGAGTGCTGTTCCAAGTCAGCCAGCTGCTAAAACCAGCTCGCCTGGAAAGATAGCGCTCTCCCGCTCTCACAGCCTCCTCAGTTTACTTTCGTTTAAATCAGGGCTGTAACTTGCATGAAGCCACTTCTTTCTTTCACTTCCATTGCTCGGGAATGCACTAATACTTAAATATGCGCGCCCCGCATATTTATGTACACCACGAGAACAGTACAGACTTGAATGCCTGACCCCCTCACTGTTCAGAGATTCACAAATCAGATTAATCAAATTCAGATTATGTTTAGGTTTTTTTGCAGTAACTCTTTAAATTTTTATATATTATTACTGGAATGTTGCTGCTCTTCAGAATCTGCGTTTCTTTCACAAAGACTGTATGCTTGATACATTTTTAATCAATTTAAAATCATCATAAAATTCAAAACAAAATATTTTTTACTGTAACTGACTTCTAAGCGTTCACTTGCCTGATTTTGCCAAAAAAATCTGACTTATGTAACTCTGTACTTTTACTTGGATGTTGCAGCACATAAGAAAAATTCTGTCATTCAGCCGCTGACTTTTTGACATCTTACCACAGTTTCAGTACAACAATCAAATTCTCTTTTTCAATGCCAGTATGTGCTTATGTTCTCACCTTGCCTTTCAGCGCACACACTGTTCCTAACGAAGTTCGGACAGCATAGTTATGCGTCTGTGAAGGCCAACCTTTCATTAGAGAGAGATGGTCTACATAATTCACGCAAAAGACTAGGCTCGTGTGCTGAATGGAGCTGCAAAACGGTGAACGCATGAGACACAACAGGCACTAATTGATTGGACGTTTTCGGTAAATATCTCTGAGACTTGGCCACGTTATTTCTCAATAGGCCTTTCTTTCCTGGTGTCTGCGCTATGCCATGCTGAATAAAGGCTGACTTACACATCTCTCAGTCCTCTGAGCATTTAGATGTATATTTATGGATTTCTCAGCACGAAGGCTATTTCTCGGCTTGAACGAATCACTGCAGGTGAAGCTGAAATGTTTTTTTTTTCTTGTTCCTGACAGCAGAAGTTCTCAGAACTAAAACGTTTTTCCAGCAAGATTAATCACATATAAGTGGTCACAGGTGAATATTCACTAATTCAAACACTGCTATACAATGGGGTCATACCAGTCTAGCAACAGTGTCACTGTTAGGAGATGATTATGTACCTTTTTGTAAAGGCTGCGCAGATCCCTGTACTGCCACATGCTGCTGAGGACCTGAGATGCTGCTTTCACCACCTTTGGTGAATGTCTGAAAGGCAGAGAGAAAAATAACCTTTAGAAAACAGGCAGGTCTAGTAATAAAATATGAAGTCAAGTTTGAAACTTTTATAAAACTCTATATACACCAATCAGCCATACAATTAAAACCACCACTCACTGTCCATTTTATCAGCTCCACTTACTATATAGGTGCACTTTGTAGTTCTGCAGTTACAAACTGTAGTCCATCTGTTTCTCTGCATACTTTGGTAGCCCCCTTTTAAACTGTTCTTCAGTGGTCAGGACCACCACAAAGCAGGTATTATTTGGGTGGTGGATCATTCTCAGCCCTGCAGTGACACTGACATGATGGTGGTGTGTTAGTGTGTGTTGTGCTGGTCTGAGTGGATCAGACACAGCAGTGCTGCTGGAGTTTTTAAACACCTATGTCACTGCTGGACTGAGAATAGTCCACCATTAATATCCAGCCAACAGCGTCCTGTGGGCAGCGTCCTGTGACCACTGATGAAGGACTAGAGGATGACCAACACAAACGAGTGGATGAGACACAGCAGTGCTGCTGGAGTTTTTAAACACCTCAGTGTCACTGCTGGACTGAGAATAGTCCACCAACCAAAAACAACCAGCCAACAGCGTCCTGTGACCACTGATGAAGGACTAGAGGATGACCAACACAAACTGTGCAGCAGCAGATGAAGTTTCCTGTGACCACTGATGAAGGACTGGAAGAGAACCAACTGTGCAGCAACAGACAAGCTACTGTTTCTGACTTTACATCTACATACAAGGTAGGTATGCTTAATAAGAGACAGTGAGTGGACATAGTGTTTAAAAACTCAAGCAGCACTGCTGTGTCTGATCCACTCGTACCGGCACAACACACACTAACATTCCACCACCACGTCAGTGTCAGTGCAGTGCTAAGAATGATCCACCACCCAAATAATTAGTGGTGGTCGTGGGGGGGTCCTGACCACTGAAGAACTGGGTGAAAGGGGGCTAACAAAGTAAACAGATGGACTACAGTCTGTAACTGTAGAACTACAAAGTGCTCTTATATGGTAGGTGGAGCTGATAAAATGGAAAATGAGTGTAGATACAAATGTGTGGTTTTGGAGTTATGGCTGATTGGTGTACACATATATGACCACATACATCAATAAAATAATTCCATCAAAAGTCATTCAGTCTGAAGTGCTGAAGTTCTAGAGAAACTTGTGGTGGCGACAGGAACCAGACGTCTGAGGAGTTTAACACCTCTAAAAGTTCCCTCACAGAAAGTTCTTTAATGAAATGGTTATGAATTCATTGCCTGATGCCTGAGACATTGTCTTACGATAGTTTTCAGAAACAGGCAAAACAGCACCCAAAGATTTTTTTTCTTTAGGTTTAGCGTTTTACCATTATCAACATTACATATAACCCCAGAAGACACGTATTTTCACTGGTGATTCTGGATAGTACATACATTTTTTGTACTTGCATTTTCTACATTATAATCTCTGGTTCCTATCACCACCACTGTACAGAAATCACAGTCAGTGAGTTTCTCTACAATGAACCATCATAACCACTCTAAATTGCATCTCAACAACTGAATTATCAGTGGAATTCCCCTTTAAATTCTGTATTAAAGTATATTATTGCCAAAAGAATAAATTATACCAAGATCAGAAAACACTTTAAACAAATCAGAACTATCTTCTGTTTCTCTTTCTTTATTGATGTAGCTCTACAGGCTCTTGCTTTTCTTTCAAGCAGCTTCATCAGGAGCCACCTGAGATGCATTCTCATCAGGACTGAAGAAATTCCACATATGCTGAGACCTTGTTGGCTTCTGTACACTACAGTTTGTTTTAGAAATGAACATATGTAACAATGTACATACATTATAAACAATACATAGGCATTAACTTCACTATTTACATATTTTCAGAAACATTTTACACAAATTGTCTAAGATTATAAACTGTGGAATGCCTTTTTTAATTAGGCAGTCAAGTTCAGTAGACATTTTTAAGAAACATATGAACATATCTTTTTAATTTAGCTTTCATTTACATTTCCACATGCAAAATATTTTTTTTGCCATTATATTTATTTTTATTCTTATAGTAAAAAGACATACTTGTAGAATAAACAAATTCACGTTTATTAAACATATTTCTAATGTAACTAATTTTATCTTTACATTTTATTTTACTTTTTGTTCAGTTTTTTATTATTTTGTTTTTTATTTCTTATGTTTTATTTGTATTTTTATTGTATTTACAGCAAGTATTGAACACGTCAACAATTTTCTAAGTAAATATATTTCTAAAGGTGCTA
>JAILXH010138198.1:8255-21329 GCA_023558415.1 Piaractus mesopotamicus
TTCCGATGTTTGGCACCTGCACTAGAGCTTCTTTGAAAGTCTATTGGTTTTGCAGCCAAGACTAAAGATGACATCCAAATGTGAAATGATGCATTCAGTCCTTTACTTTTCATCTCTTTTTTGAACCTCTTGGTTTGTTGTTTATTCAGTCATTCGACACCTGATGTGTTTGTTATTGTACCTGAGTGCCTCATGGATTTGATGCCAAGTTATTTCCCCTATCTCCAGGTTTGTGGTGTTTGTGCTTTGTGTGAACATAGGAGATCAGTAAAAGGCAAAAATAAAAGGTGAAAAGATAGATAGTCAGGTGACAAGGCTCTGTGCTTGGCCCTTTCCTTTTCATTATATACACGCTACTCCTTGGAAAGATCATTTAACAGCACAGCCTCCAGTTCCATTGTTATGCCGACGATAAGCAAATCTACACCTGCAGCTTTGATTAACTGCTTGGCTGATATAAAGACCTGGATTCCTAATTAGTTCTTGCAATTAAATAATGATAAATCTGAAGCCATACTAAATGCATCACCAGCCACCCTGAATAAAACAGAGCACCCCACCCTGGCTATACCGGAATTTATTTTGTCCTCAGATGCTCTCAGGTTAGGAATCTTTCCATATTGTCACTTGATATTCACATTATAAACATCACTAAGACAGCGTATTTTCTTCTTAAGAATCTAGCCAGGTTACGTTCTACTCTTTCCCACTCTGTAGCCAAGAACCTTATCTATGCTTTTATTACACCCAGGCACAGCAACTACAGCAATACTGTTCTCTTTGGGCTTCCTGTCTGTGGGCTGAAGAAGTTACAGTATGTCCAGAACTCAGCTGTTAGCTGCACATACCATAGGAACATACAACTCCCACTCTCAGATACTTAAACTGGCTCCCTGTAAACCTCCGTATACAATATAAAATTTTGGTCCCTGCATGGTCTGGCACGTCTTTAACTGTCTGCTCTTCTTCATACGTATTCACTTTCATGCTCTCTTCATTCCTCTGACAGCCACCCTTTTTTCTGTCCCACCCTTCAGGCTTTGCACTTATTCAGATTTTGCTTCGGGCTTTTAGCTTTGCAGACCCAAAACCTTTGAACACGATCCCTCTACATCTCCATGCTTGTACCTCCCTTTCCTCATCCAAAAAATGAGCTGAAAACCTAGCTCTTCCAGATTGCCTTCTCTCCTACTTAGTCCCTGATTGATTATCTAATGATGGCATATATGTACATTAACTTTAGGTGTACTCATTATTGACATGTTTTTTCTTTTTTTCATTTCCCTTTTTATTATATTTTTACCTTATTATTATTTTGTGCTACGTCATTTTATTTCTTTTATTAGTTCACTTGCATTTTTGAAATTCTGATATTTGGCTGATGTATGTAAATGTGTATATATGTGTTTTGGTTACTTTGAAAGGTCTGTTATTATTATCATTATAACCCATCTGTTGCCCCCCACATAACATGTGGTCAGCAGCGGTCCTGAGGTCAGAAACTGACCAATGATGAATGTGTTAGAGGTTGGCTGGCAAATTGTGCATGACGAGATGGGCTACAGTCCGTAATTGTTCACTTAGATAAAGGGTGGCAAACAGAGTCCAGCAATTAACTGCTGGACAATTAACTGAGTTGAATTAGGTGCGTTTGAGCAGGAAAATCACCAAACAGTGCAGGAGTCTGGCCCTTAGTCCCCCAAACCCCCCCCCCCCCCACCATATATTTAGTGGATCTATAGGCTTACTGGAGTGCATAAAGTGGTGAGTGAGTGGGAGTATTGTAAATATTTAAAATAGATGGTGAGGGTACAAAAAATTAAAAATATTGCGTATGAAGTCTCTTCAGGATGTGAAGTTTCCTCAGCCATTTAAGGATGATTCTGGTACTTTGCAACTACAGAATGGCTACAGCAGTGTCAGTGCATTTTTCAGTGGCTGGTCATCTTCCTGTCTATGTTGTGTTAATTGATAAACGTCCAAATGAGCAAGGTATTGTCAGATTTCATAAGTAAAAAATGGCAGATTTTTTAAAACACAACTGCTCCAACGATGGAACCAATTAAATGTAACGCAATCCACTACTAGCGCATATGGGGAGGAAACTATTGCCCTTTGGCTGAGGCCTAAAAAATGTTTATTTAGATCAGTGCATAATTTACAGAGCACACCAAGGGCATTCTGACATGGCTGCGGTCGGAACTCCTGTAAACATCTCCACGTAATTTTAAGCAAAGCACCAGTGGAACAATGTGTTGCCCATGTATTGCAACAGACCAGCTATGGAATGTTCTATTGCCTCACAGCAAAATCTGAAATAGTGTATGATCTGTGATGAAGAGGGTACGATTTTAAGCTATCAGACTACGTGTGTGGTGATATATGTGACTTTCTTCCTACGTCCTTCATGAGTAAGTTTCGTGAAGTGGCATAATGGAGCTGTGATGCCAAACGAAAGGAGATTTCAGCGTTTTTACATCCACAGGAAACCACCCCACCTTTTAGTAATTGTAAAAATATACATACATGCAGGGTGGGGCGGCCATGTGACCCAGGGGTCATTGATGTTATGAAAGCTTTTGCAACCTGTTGCTGCGAAGATGACCGCTTTGGCCCCTTTTCCTGTGATTCCACGTTTCCTGATGGAGCTTCATGTATTACCAGAAGATCTGGCCTCCACCGCTTACTTGAAACTCTTACAGGGAACATTAAAGAAAGGAACCTCAACCTAAGCCCTGTTTTGGCTCTTCATCCAACCAAAAAAACTTTCATTACAGTCACAAAGATGTTTGAGGATTGCTGCTGTGTTCTGAGCAAGCGCAGGTTATCTGTGTAGGTCTTCAGTTCTGCTTCCTGTTCATCACTTCTAAATGAAGTCACCAGGATGAGTGGCAAGCTTATAACAAAAGTCCAGTAGACTTACAAGACGAAGCAACTGTAGTTCAGCAGGTCAAGCTTTCCCTATCAGCAGCGCCCTCTTGTGCCAGCTTGCAAAAAGTGCACCTGCTTGCTGTTTTTGCACCAAATGCTAAATAACTAATTTCAGCAGGCAGTACCCTTAGTATTTACTGTCTTGCTCCTCCTTTTTTTTTTTTTTTACAGTGGTCCAGAAAGTCAAAACACAAAAGCATTTACGAAGCAAACAAAAGACGATAACACAACAACATTAAAAGAAGGCACAACAGTTTTAAGGGAGCTTAATGTTAGTGAGCTTAATGTTGGTGTGCTCTTCTAATGTTTTTTTTTTTTTTTTTGCCTTAATATTGTGTTCTCCTTATTTGTGCTTCCCATAATGTTGTTGTTTTCTTCCTTAATGTTGTTGTCTTATTCCTTGTGTTCTACTTTTATATTGTTTTGTTCTCTCTTCATATTTTGTTCTCCCTTAATGTTGTTGTGTTCTCTCCTAATGTTGCTGTGTTCTGTCATAATGTTGTTGTGTTTTGCCATAATATTGTTATGTTTTGTCAATATGCTGTTGTCTTCTGCCTTAATGATTTTGTGTTCTTATCTTTGTTTGCTTCCTGAACGCTGTTGTGTTTTGACTATTAGGGCCACAGTTTTTGCATATGATGCTGGTGCACTTATACATTGGATGTTGGGCTTAAAATAAGGATGTTGTTTATCCTATTAAAGCATATTGAGGGTGAGCCTACAGCCAAACAGATGCACAAGTACGACAATTAGAACAGTAAGTTTTATAGGAAATAATTCAAGCTAGAGGTCCAAAACTTTCGGTCTGTGATACATTTTCTTTTATCTAATGGAGCAAGTCAACTAAATACTAAATATGCTTATCAAATTCATGCCTCACAAAATCCAAGCACAGATATTTTTAAGGTGACTTTTATTATTTCTTATATCCACACATTTCCAGGCAGTGTGTTTTTCACAGATAATGCAACATAGACTCGGGCATAAAATTGAACCACAAAAGGGAGTAGCACACTGGAGCAGTGACGTTGCGTACACATCCCAAGGAAAAGGAGGAGGCAGAAGAGTCCTTCATCCTGGACAGTACCAAGCTCCCTTCTTTTTCTACCCGGAGATCACGCTTTAAAAGCACTCTGCAGTGGCCTTTGCTTAACCTGTTCTTCACTTTTAAAAACAGGACAACCCTCTCACAGTATAAAGTCCTTTCAAATTTCAGTCATTCTTGTTCATTATATGAACAGCCACTTGATTGTATAGTCACATAGTCCCACTGTATCCGAAGCCACTTCTCCCACAGTTTTCTGATATTTATAACTTAGTTATTCTCATTGTTAGGTCTTGTAAAGAATTCATTTACACTATATTAGTTAACTTTTCACTTTCTTCAAATAGTTTACACTAGCACTACTAATAGTATTTGGTATAGTTATCATCATTTTAGTTTTTGAAGTATGAGTTGAGAGCTCATATCTGACTTTTGTGGGTTTTTTTTTTGTTTGTTTGTTTGTTTTTTGTTTTTTGACAGTGATGATACCAAAGTTTGATGTAATGAAAAGCACACATTTGTAGTGGCAGTGGGTAACAGTCAGTAGTGTTAGCTGAAACATTTGCTATTAGTGTCAGTCTCCAGACAATTTCTGCACCACTCACATGCACATAAGAAAACAAAATAAGTCCTTAATCAAGAACAGTATTTTTATGCTTAATGTCAGATAGATTTGCAGGGTGGTTCCGCGTTAAACTCCTGTCCCGGGAGTAATGATCATTTTACTGTTTTGGGCCAGCACTGCATGGTATGTATTGAAGTTACTCTTCTGCAGGTAGACTGACAGAAATGAGAACATTACACTGTTTTAAAATTGCATTTAAAATGCATAATGGGTAATTTAGATGTTTCACCAAAGCTTGATTAATATTGCACCTGTAACCACTTACTTGAATAATTGCCACCCATATATGAAACAGCATTTTAAACAGTCAGTGTGGACAAAGCCGTTGCATTTTTTCAAGGTATATTCCAGTGCGTTTTGGAAAGCATGGCTTTGACCTGATCCTCTACACCTAAACCTAGAGCCTCTAAAAAATCACAGAGAGGCACAGAGTAAAATCATCGCATAATCGATGGATGATTAAAAACCTGTCATGAATGATGTTATTTGAAAAGATTTTGGAAAGATTTACTGTCACTGCATTGCTTTTTCATTTTGTTTGCTTGTACAATGAGTTTTTTCCTTAATTCGCCTTTTATGAAAACTCAGACATGCTCAAGTCAAGCCTATGCGCATTGACTTGAATGCTGTTTAATGTGTTTGAAGCTAAGCGGTCAAAACACTCCTTTGAAATGGGAAGATACATGTGATACAGTGTAATCCACCAAGGTTAAATAGAAATGTTACAGCTCTGAACACTGGCATCACACATTCAGATATGTAAAAGAACTGCAATCCAGTGTACTGAGCCATCTGAGTGATAATCAAATAACTCTGTCCTTCCAATTTATACTCTGCAAATAATGCAGTCCAGAGTTTACCCAAAGGAATTTGCAAACAGATTATGTGATTTCTGTTCCTCTCTGCATTTTGCTGCATCGTGTCCACTGCATAACCCTGATGAGGCGGTAGTAAGCCTGTGATGTCTTGTGTTCATCTAGAATGCAATTATCTTCGATAGAGCCCCAGTTACACAGACCAGGCCTGCAGCTTTTTGACCAGATGGGCTTTTTGCCTGACCGTCGTCATGGCAACCCGTGCCTTGAAGTTGCCTCACTTTGTGCTTTGCTTGGACTGCCTGTCTGTTTCTGTTTATTTTGTTAAGTGTCACACTGTAACATGGCCTAATTGCGCAGTCTGAACAAATCGTCTGACGGTCAGCATCAATTTACGTCTACATCCTTGTATTACTCTTACAGAAGCTTACGATTTGAGCAGTATTCCCAGTTGTCACTGTGAGTATACTGGTCTTTGTACATAGGTATCTGCAAGGTATGTTAGCAGTACTGTAGCGTGTTAGCTTATTTCCTGTGTTTTATGACAGCACCAAAATTATATCACCG
Source organism: Piaractus mesopotamicus (assembly GCA_023558415.1). Lineage (NCBI taxonomy): Eukaryota > Metazoa > Chordata > Actinopteri > Characiformes > Serrasalmidae > Piaractus > Piaractus mesopotamicus. The sequence continues at coordinate 14,239 of JAILXH010138198.1, forward strand.
TTACCACAGTAACAGTATCTCAACTCTCGTTTGCTGGCAACGCCCCTCTTTTCTCTGATTCCTGGTTGCTAGGAGACATGAGTGCTCCTACTGACACAGAATTTTCTGCTTGTTGCGCACATTTGATTTTCCTAACGTTTCCCCCGTCAGTACTATGCGCAGCCTTATAGCTGATGTTTTGTTTCTGCTTAAAGAATCATTCCACAGAGAAAACATATAGTTGGATATATAGCTATTATTATAGTATATTATATATTAATATTATATATAAATATTAATTTGTTTTTTTGTTAATTTTGTTTATTCTTAAGTTATATGAGGAGTACTTAGGTGACTTCTTTGAAATGCATGTTTGCTAGAAGTTTCCCTCCCAGCCTCCCCCCCCTTTTTTCAGTCCTCCTGGGGCTGTGGGCACGTGTTACACAGGAAGACGATATAACTACTGTATTATACTTTTTTGAATGAGAATTATTGTTGTTATTACTAAGTTACTCTGAACAGATAACAGCGTTCAGCAAAGGGCACGTATAAAAACACGACACACTAGATGTGGATTTAGCGCCGAGCTCAAATTTCTCTCCCCCTCTTTGACGTGCTCACGTGGTCTGGGTCACAATAGATCACACAATAGATTCACAAGCACAGTACGAGCATGGGGACCAGCCTCTTGTGAAGTCCAGCCTGGATCGAACCAGAACAATCCAGTCTGGATTTGGTCCAGTCAAGCCCCGAGCACTTAAACAGGCATGATTTCGTCCATTGGACGGACCTCCAGTCCTTTTGTTTAGACAACACAACAAGGAAAGATATGTCCAAAGGTAGCATAAAGAAGTGAAGCCATCAAGATTTAATAAACCTTCATTTCTGTTCTGAAACTGGGTTTAAGCTTTCATTTCTTTCTTTAAACCTCTGGTCAGTGTTGGCAGTCTCACCACTTGAACCTTTCTTGCTGCCTTGGTGCAACCTGCTTGAACCCTCAGCTCAAACTTCACCTCCAAAAACAGCTTTCAGCCTAGGTGACCGCTCCACCTGGTACAGCCTGCCGTCAAACAGCCTTCTGATTGGTTTACCCCACAAAGACACCAATCCTCATTGGTTATTTGTTCAGAGGCTTGTTGGCTTTGGGTGTCCCAGTGGTTTCTTCAGTCGTGCCCTCTGTAGCGACAGTAGAAGCAACTGTGGCATTGATCATAGCGTTTTGGTCAGCTCTGGAGGCAGAGATGTCTGGCTCCCAGAGGAAGAATTCGTGAAGAAGTGTATTGACTGTTTCAGGGCATTCCATCATGACCATGTGACTGCCCTCCTCAATCACTTTCAGGAAGGCAAATAAAAGGATCTGGAAATGCACAGAATGTCATACTTATTGTCAGTAAAGTAACATTTTTAAGACAAGGCTTCATATGAGGTTGAAGTTTTGTCCCAAGGGTGGTGCTAGATGCTAACACTGTGAAAACCTCAGAATAAATGCCTGTGTGCGAAATGGCTCCAAGTCTAATATATACAGCACTACGTAGATAGCAGAAGCCATTAGTTCAAAATCTAGCTAGTGCTCTATAGGGAGCCTTTTAGTTCAGCCACAAAGTAATGTGAATTTTTCAAAAGCGCTACTTATTGCATTCACTTGCCAATGAATGCGCTCACCAGTTATAATTTACATTGAACTGCTGAGTAACATGCTGTAAGAGCTCTGCTGGTCCATTCGGGCAGCTTTAAGACTAATCAAGCAATGTCTGGAGTAAGTTAAGTCTTAAAACTTCAAGACCAATCAAGCAATGTTTAGAATAAATAATGCTGGCACGCTTAATGTTCAGCGGAGTAAACACTCTTCTCCTCTGTAAAATAAAAAGCCTTTGTTTCATCCAGTACACATCTGCCACTTCTGCAGTGACATCTGCATATGCGTAATACTCCTTAACGAATGATACGCTTCACACTGCTCCTGTTGTTCACACTGGTCTTGCCAGCCATGGAGTCTTAACTATAGCACAATGGCAAATCATGTTACTGTGGCTGATACTGTCTCACCATATTACTTCTCTTTATAAAGCTAATGAGAATGAAATTTTGAGGGATATTATGAACAAAAATTTTGTAGCGTTCAGCGTTTCGCTGTACCTCTGCCATGCGCTGATCTTCTTCCATTGGCACAAACTTGTCGTAGAGGCCATGCACCAGCAAGATGGGTACAGTGAGCTCGGCATGGTACACCTCATCTCCCTCGGGCCAATACTGACCACTCATCATAGCTCGCAGCACGAATGGAGACACGTTAAAGGCATTTCCTTCCTTCAGCAGCTGCTTCTCTTTAGCGCCCTGTCTGGCAAAGCCAGCCCTAAAGGGAGAGGGTGGAGAAAGAGAGAAAGATAAGGAAGATATAATGTGCAAAAGCCCCATATAGAGAACAAGCAAGAAAGATGCAAAGAGTAATAACAATAAACACAATATATGGTGCAACAGTTTTATGAAGGTGCAGTTATGTACAAATAAACTATTATTAGTTCAGTCCAGTGACCGTTGAATGCCCAAGGCATGTGCAGCCAATAAACAGTGCATTAGGTTGACGTTAATGAGCTTTAAATAAAGCTATAGTCTATTAAGAACAGCCATTACATCGCCTACTATTCAGCTGCATTTAGGTGCTGAGTTTGTGTTTAAAGAAAATTCTGCCCCAACAAGAAAATTATATCCTTGCTGCTATCACAGTTTACACTATATATCCCTGTGCAATAAGAGTGGGTAGGTGTGGCTTCGTACTTGAGGAAGCTCCAGGCGAGGCAGGGGGATAGGCAGTGCAGAATGCAGGAGGGCAGCTGGAAGATTGAACACAGGCTGGGCTCCAGTGCCGTTGGGCCTCCCCCGTTAATCATCACCACCTTATGCACCTGCTCAGGGTACTCGTGTGCCAGAAACGTGCAGAATGATACCCTAGAGCACAAGAAACAGTAGGGAAAAGGTGACATTTCGCTGCATTTCCTAAAACTAATTAAATTAGAAAAGAAATATAGTGAATTCTCAATACAGTTCAGTTTTCCTAAAAACACAAATTAAATATCTTCTAAATATACCTTCATTTGTCAAGTGTCTTAAGTTTTCTTACATCTGTATAATGGGAATAGGAGCACCTGGTCCAGCAAGCTTTCCCTAACACATAAGAAAAATACAGGCAATTGTATTTGTCACACTGACAGTTTGGCGAAAAATCTCATTTATACAACTTACCTCAAATGTAGTCGCTCAGCCAAGGTATGTTTAGTTGTCCAATTTTTTTTGCACTGGAGCTATGAGGCCAATGCAGCTAACAATTAATGGAAGCTTATGTACACCAATTAGCACCTACTTTTATCTATAACAATAGACAAAATTCAGGCTTACAACTGAAATTTGTCTATATGTCAGGTCTGTACTGTGTTCAGATACTATGTAAGCAAGTGTGTGATCATTTGGGAGTGCAGTTTACATAATGCTACTTGATGAGATATAACATGGCTCCAGTGTATTACTAAAGAAGAGAACTTTGGACACCAAATATATATTGGCTAATCCAACTATATTTGGGGTAAGGAGAAAAATGTCCAAATTTTTTGCCAAACTGTCACTTATTACCATAAACGTAAGCTTACCCATATGAGTGGCCAATGAGGATGTTGCGCTTGCGGGCATATCTCTTGAATATAGCCCGCAGGTCCTCAGCCAGAGCGTAGAAGGTGTAAGCTGCTGCTATTTGAGGCGCCGTACTGGCCCCGTGCCCCGCCAGGTCAGGGGCAACGACCTCATAACCCAGTCTGGAGAAGAAGTCCAGTTGGCGGCCCCAGATGTCCAGTGAGCCCCCAACACCATGGATGAAAAAGAGCGCTACGTCAGAGTGTGTGCCTTTGCAGCTGGTGATGCGTCGCTCAGAGTCGATGAGGACGGTGCGCTTAGGCTTCCGTCTGCGGCGCCTAGGCGGGGGCGCAGGCCTCTGCTGGTCTGAGTCCGGAAGTGGAGGTGCAGGTTTGGGGTCAGGAGAAGAGGGGGCGGTGGAGTAGTCAGCCAGCTCCACCTCCACAGTGCTACACTGTTCCACATCTCCGTTCTGACACTGCAGGATCTCGGAGTGTAGGACGTCACCCAGGTTCTCGATCACAAGCTGTCCATTGCGGTACACGGTGATCTTGCGCTTGCAGTGGATGCTGACCCCCTGTTCTCGCTGTGAATCAGAGGTGGCTTGACGTTCGGGTAGGATGTGACGTACCCGCAGCACACGGCCTGGCTTCACCTCCACAAACTCGAAGCCATCAGCAGGACCTGCATCAGAAGACTCCACGGGCAGGACCACATTGGCAGTTTTGCCCGTCAGACAGCACAGGATACCCTCGGTGATGCTAGTGAGCATTCTGCTCGCTTACCTGCACAGACGCATACAGGTTCTAATCAACAAACATATCACAGGTAACTAAATCAAGGTTGATCAAAAGTTTGATTCCCTGTCCAGGCAGAAACACCACTGCTATACCAATAAGTCCTTGGCCAAGACTCCTAATGCTACGTTGCCTACTATTATATCTTGTCCTAGATAAAAGCATCTGCTAAATACACACATGTAAACACATGTTAAACTAGTGTTTTCCACTTCTGTCTTTGGGAAGTGAGAAACATGAAATGCTCTATACCAGCTTCCAACTGTTCTGAACCAAGCAGTCAAAAACTGAATCCCTTGTAGAGTTATATTAGGAGCTGGGATAAACTGACAAAAATGGGCACTGTCAGGGGGATCCCTAGGCTTACACTGGAAAACATTGTATTGCAGGGTTCACAGACACATCCACAAAACCAATTACAAACGCCTTCAATAAGACAGTAAGGCATTGTCAAGTCCTTATTTTGAAAGGTTACTTTAGTAATCTGTCTTCCAGTCACCCAAGTAACTTCCTAAAGTGTCCATAATTTTCGAGAGACAACTTGGTATCCAATGATAATCAAATGTTTAAGTGGAACTACACTGGGTGTTATGGATGAAATCCCACTACTACACTACACTACAAGTCAAATTGCCTGTTAAGAATGAGTCTGTTCCTTATATATCCAAGACACTGGCTCAAGTACCAAGCAGCAAATTTCACTTCAATACCCCAATAAGTCCTAAATCCTTGACTTTGTTGCAAGTGTGGTGGTGTTGGCATGAAGTTGTTGTTACACAGTGTGGACCACTGTAACAAGCCTTACAGGCATGGAATGCAGGCACAGAGAGGCACACAAAAGAGACTGCATGCAATTGCTGACGTGGTGCCTGACAGCTTCTGTCAGCCTACAGAGCGTAAGCACTTTCAGTGCCACAACAAAGCGTACAGTGCCTGCAGAAAAGCTTTCAGGGAGCTTCGAGTCCACGCTCATCTCCCGGGCTTAGGGCAGATGAGGATTCACATTCAAAAACATTTCTCTGCTGGTATTTAATGCTGAATACAAATCAGCAAGTATTGTACTGAAGACCCACCACCAAGTCCTGCGAACAAAAGCAGTGAAGACCAAACACTCACCCACATAAATGACCTCAGATTTGATGTGCATTAGCTAAGTGAAAATGCTAAGACAATAGGCAGCCTGTGGTTTTGTCCACCACTGCGGTGTTCATGGCAGTGAAGACACACTGATTTACATTCTGACCTAGACGGAGATCTAAAAATAGCCAGGGCTCTTCCACCATGTTTCCCTTGGGTATTAATAGAGAAAGTGCCCCAAAGCACATGACTGCACCAGTGCCAGCCATTCAGTTGCTATTCTGAAGCCAGGCTTAGGTTTCAATAGAGAGTGGATGCTTGCCAACCCTCTGGTGTTGGGTCACGACTCTCGGGTACTTGCAGCTGTCCGTCAGAGGGCGTATATTGTGTCGGTTGGCTAAAATATAGACAGATAAATGTTCAGACAATGGCTAAATCAGAATTCAGCTGAGAAGGATTTTTGTTGAATACGTTTGTAACATTCAAACTGCTGCAAGTGGGCATAGGCCAGAGGTCTTCAAATCCAGACCTTCAATCCAGTTTTCTTTCCTGCATCTGGTAAATGGTATATGTAATCCTCGGGTTGGCTCCCAAGCAATGACCATATCTGTATCATCTGTGACTTTGCAGACAGGCAGTTCTGCACATATAGTGTACAATGGCCTGGGATTTCACAGGGACGTACTACAATAAAATACCTATTGTCAGAAAGGTCAGTATCTAGTTTAGTGCAAAATTTGAAGAGTGGCTGATGTGTTGTCTATACTGCATTGTACTATCGTAATAGTACTTTTCAGGTTTAGTGATATTTTCGCATTGTATTTGTATTTATAGACATTCTTTTAGCATAGGGTGCTAGGAAAAACCCATCTCATAAACTTTATTAATGCTAACTTCAGTATCATCTGATACTCTATCATGATACTGAATTTTATCTGTACTTTTGTCTATTTCTATAGATAAGTCATACACTGTCATACAGTGTCAGAAACCATATAAGCAAGCGTAATTGAGATCACTTAACGAATCAGTGCATTTTGAGACAAGTATGTGATGATTATCCATGCAGTTCCTAATTGTGTAAATCAGATTTTTCGCCAGACGGTTCCTTAAAGAGTTAATAAGGCTTTCCCTAGCCCTAATGCTAGTGTCTCTTTCCTCTTACATAAAACATTTCACTTATTCATTTCTGTATTGATTGACTGTAGCCTGCACCCGCAACATCGGCAGCCGCAGAGCTGCATTAGTCAGCAGATTGCAGTAGCTTGTCCCCTGTGTGCAGCATGGGACCCAGACTGACTCCTGTGCTCTCAGAGTGCTGATTGGAGCTGACAGTGGGATGCGACGCAGCAGACAGATGAAACAGATAGATGGGTACTGCCGGAATATAGCGCTCACAAACTGCAGTCAGAACAATGTGCATAGAAAAGAACCATTACTCATCCTTGACTAGACTTCATTAATTAATGCTAGCAGTAAAAAAATGAAAAATGGAGCAGAATTTTACTCTAAAAGGGCATTTAATAAATAGACATTAATATAAAGGATATGTGTATATATATATATATATGTATATATATATATATATATATATACATACATATATATATATATATA
>JAILXH010138221.1:0-14515 GCA_023558415.1 Piaractus mesopotamicus
AAAAATGCTAATGATGCTAACGTGCAGTGCAGTCCGTGACCATTCATTCGTTGTTGGCATGTTAGCATTACTCTTTAATCCAAAAAATGCTAATGTTGCTAATAAACAGTGCAATTCATACACTGCTTCATTGTTGGTATGTCAGGATTATTACAGCAACCTCAAAAATACTAATGTTCTTATTAACTAGTGCTCCACAAGCTTTTATTTACCATTAGCCATATTAGCCTTTCTCCCTCAACAACTAATGTCCTTATTGATCAGTATAGCCCGCAAGCTTTTCCTCACTATTGGCCATGTTAGCTTTGCTTCTTACCCAAGAACTGCTGTTCTAATTATGTTCTGTGGTCCAGAGGTTTTATTCATTGTTGGCCACGTTAGCATAACTTCTTACCCAAGAAATGCCGATGTGTGTTGTACGTAGTCGAGTCCACAGGATTTTCTTCAACGTTAGCATTCAAATAAACTAACTGTCCTGCTAATTGGTAACGTTATTTGCTTTCATTTGGACAGTGAACAAACTGTTTTTCTTCTTTATCTCTTTGGTGCATTAAATCACGCTAGTGTGATAATTTGCTGCAGTTTAAACACCAGATATTGCGTTCCCCAACAAAAACATGCTAATTTACAGTACAATATACCCGGACCGTTGAGCTGTGTTGAAATAGCCTCGAATGTCCAAAGTAGTCCTCTTGGATAAGGAGCAGTTTACGGCTAATCTTGTTTGCCTTTCGCAGAATCTGACCTCGGCTCAGGTCAGCTGTAATGTTTGAGTGTGGGATTTGGGTTCCGAGCTCATTCTAGATCAGTGAACTCGGGGAGATTTCCATTACAGCCAGCTCGTGCTTCAGCAGCCAGGCCCTGTACTACTGGACTGAAATGCAGACGGAGATGGAGACGGAGTGGAATTAAAGAACTGTGCCGCCTCCCAGCAAATTCAATTAAAGTTCTCTGTGAGATAAAAGCTGGCTAAAGGTTGAACCCTGCACAGAATGTATTACTGAGTTTTCACACTCTGGCCTCCGTATATAGAATAATTCTTCATTTTTCCTCTTTTCTCCGTCTCTTATTAGACTTCTCTGTTATCAACTCTGAATTCTGACAGTGCGCTCTCCTCTTTATCAAAATAGGAAGCAGGAGCTTCTTGCAAGTGTGCGGAGATCACGGTAAAACTAAACGGCACCTCTGGTATGTGATTCCTTGGATGTTTTTATGCATATGTTTGCATATTTTCATAAATTTTAAGTGAAACGGATTAAACCTCTGTGGCAAACCTTTTAACATTTTTTTTGCAAGCATTAATGCAGTTATTTTATATTTAATTAATCACCGTATTTTGGCAAATTCGCCACAATATTAAATGTACATTTTTTTTGAAGGAATTTGAATTTTTTTGGACAAAATACATCATGTGGAGCCATTTTCCAACAGATTTTAATGCCTTGGAGTGAATTTTAAGAGAATTTATGAATAGTCGAAAAACGCACACAAAGGTAAGACTATAGTCTTATGTATTTTGGCAAATTTGGCGCAATATTGAATGTACATTTTATGAAGGAATTAGAATTTGTTTAGACAACATACATCATGTGGAGGCTCAGTTTCCTAAGTTCCCAGTGCTTAGTAACAACCCCTTTGACAGATATCACAGCATGCAAACAGTTTTTGTAGCCAGCTTGGAGTCTTTTCGGTTGTTTTAGGAATTTCCGTCCACTGTTCCTTGCAGATCGCTTCTAGTTCGGTGATATTCTTGGGGTGTCTTGCAGGCACAGCTTATTTAAAATCTACCCCAAAATATTCATATGATATTTTTAGGATTTTCAAGTCAGAGGACTGTAAGGCCCATTCCAAAAGTCCTCTTTGTAGAAGCCAGTCTCATTTTATATTTAGTCTCTTGACTGTGTCACATTTGCTTCCAGAATTTGCTGATATTTAGTGAAATATGTTTTTCCATCTACCCATGCAGTGTTTCCTGTGTCACTGGCAGCCAAAACAACACCAAAGTATAATAGATCCACCAACATGCTTTACAGTTTGCAAGGTGTTCCTTTCATCAAATGCTGATCCTATTTCCTCCAAACATACCTTTGGTGAGGAGTTAAATTTTTATTTCATCCGTCTAAAGCGCTTGTTTCCAAAATGCTGCTGGCCTATCTAGATGTTGTTTTGAATACTTCAGACATTGACTTGTGACAAGGTCACAAGTGAGGCTTCCCTAAGATGAGTCTTCCATGCAGATCATGCACCACCATTCCTGTGTCAGCTAAACTTTCCTGCAGGTTCTTTGCTGTCATATGGGGGTTTTGCTTTCCTTTCTGATGACCATACAAGTAGTTCTGAGACCTGAGACTTTTCTTGGCCCTCCAGATCTTGCCTTGACTTCCACAGTTCCCCTTAACTGCCATTTCTTAATGACATTTCAGACAGTGGATATTTTGATTTCTGCTGCTCTGTAGGCATCTATCAGCTTCATTTTCAGATCCCCAGCCAACCTGCTTAGAGGAACCCGTGGTTGTTGAATGTTAGCACAAAGTCAAAATGTATTGAAATTCCAAAATTATCAGCACCTGACCATTCCTAATGATAGTTAACAACCTTCCTTACAAGCCTAATGAGTTTCACATGCCACAATTACTGCGGAAACAAATTGACACATTTCACACGTTGCTCTGTAATGAACTGAATTGTTGCAACATGTAAGGATGTGGTTTAAGTGATGTTATTGGTAAAACATTAGGCACCCTTACCTAGTCTAGCTGCTCAAATATTTCTCCTTAAAGTGGATACTTTACATACTGCCTAGACAGCATTGCACTTAGCTAGGTACCTTAGCAGTTCACAGTAGTAGTCAACTACTACCACACCTGAATTACATCTCATTTGAGTCCCTGGAAGTGAAATTAGTTGCTGGACTTTGATGAGATTCAACAGTGGCCCTAGAAGTCTGCAACTAATCCTGCAAAAGGTAGGCCTCTGGTTAATTGGCTCATACCCGCCGTGGTACACTCTCAGTAGTAGTTAAATGCGAGGTAAACAATCATGTGTTTGGATTTAAACTTGACGTTGGGGGGTAATTTTTAGCATGACCTAGCTAGAATGAAGTAAGCTACTTGGTGGTCCTCACTATAGCAGGGTCTCTGAGAGATAATGCTCGCTAGCTGGTCACTCACGACTCATAACCAGGCAACCACACTAAAACTCTGGCCACGTCACCAGTGAAAATCCAGGGTCCATGAGAATAAGAACGCAGCATTTGGAGTTGATTTTTTTAATGCGGCATTCTAGCTACGTTAAAGTTGCAAATAATTATAAAGAGATGTCCTAAGCATTGTAACGGTACCTCATTTTCATCAGTACGATGGGACATTTGTGAGTTCAGACTATGCCTTCAACATGGCGGTGGTGGTATGAGGGCAGACTGATTGAGGGAGGGAGGGAGAACTCTGAGAACTTGGGTTGCTAAGCAGCTTCTGCCTGTAGCTAGAAGGCCGGACCCCCACCCCCACCCCCAGGGATATTCATTACATTGCCCACACCAACCCCCCAAGGCCTACTTGTTACCCTATTTTTTTTAATCTTACTTGCTTTTTTAACCGATTTAATGAAATCCATCAGAAAGAGGTCCTGGGCAAGATTCCTAACAATACATTATAAATTAAAAGTCCATCTGGATAAAAGCAAATGCCAAATGCATAAATGTAACATAATAAATAAAATACTGAGGAACACAACATGCAAATGCATTTATGAGATCTTGTTTCTTCCTTTTAAATTATGCACGTAAAAGCGACTTACATGCTAATAGTGCCCCCTGCTGGAGGAGCTTCAGACTGCCACACATACTTGGGTAAATGAGTTCCAAACCTATGTCCATCATGTACAAATTAAAAAATCAGACAAGTTATTATCTGGTATTACAGCAGAGGTGCATTGGAATGTAGATATAGATGCTTGTTGGAGTCTCATCTGAACCATTCGAACACTTGAGCTGTATGGAAAATGCCGGGAATTTTCCCACTCTGGGAAACAAAAGTAAATTAGTCCTGTCCAGTTCTATGTCAGTTACTTGTCAATCATCGCTGATTACATCACGCAGGCTTAGATCAGACTACACTCACAACATTGTTCCCTTCATCCTCCACACTTCTCTGCTTCTGCTTCTCTTCACGTCACTCCTTCATCTGCTCCGACTGCTGGATCTCACACTCTTGCTCCTCCGCCAAGGCCGTGTCACCCACCGCTAGCAGGGAGTGTATGTGTGGGAGGCAGGAGTGTCTGTACAGTCAGTCCTCCAGGCTGAGTGGTGGTCTGAGCTTTGATTCTGCTGCTCATCCTGCTTTTCCAGCTCATCTACCGGTCTTTGTTTTTATGCAGGCAGGATAAACACAGTATTTTTCAATACAGTCTGTCATGTCTGTATCACTTGTTTAAATAGCAAAAATGATAATTAGTGATTTTGCATTGCATGATTCTTCTTTTTTTTACTATTTTTCTGCCAGTTTTTTGCCCGCTAACTCTTTCAGCAGTTTTTGATAAATATCATCTCCAAACCAACTCTGGAATGTTTGTTGTGGTTGGAAATACCAGGTGGAACACTGTAGCAACCATCTAGCAACACCCTAGCAGCCACCTGGGATATCACGGCAACACCTTAACATTCACTTAACAACCCCCTAGCAGCAACCTGGGATATCCCGGCAACACCTTAACATTCACTTAACAACCCCCTAGCAGCCACCTGGGATACCATAGGAACACCTTAGCAGGCACTTACCAACCACCTAACAGCCACCTAGGATACCATAGCAACACATTAGCAGCCACTTAACAATCACCTAGCAACACCCTAGCAGCCACCTGGGATACCATAGCAACACCTTAGCAGCCACTTAACAATCACCTAGCAACACCCTAGCAGTCACCTGGGATACCATAGCAACACATTAGCAGCCACTTAACAACCACCTAGCAACAACACCCTAGCAGCCACCTGGGATATCACAGCAACACCTGAGCAGCCTCTTGACAACCACCTAGCAACACGCTAGCAGCCACCTGGGATACCATAGTAACACATTAGTAGCCACTTAACAACCACCTAGCAACACCCCAGCAGCCGCTTGGGATACCATAGCAACACCTTAGCAGCCACTTAACATTCACCTAGCAACACCCTAGCAGCCACCTAGGATACCATAGCAACACATTAGCAGCCAATTGCCAATCACCTAGCAACACCCTAGCAGCTGCCTGGGATACCATAGCAACGCCTTAGCAGCCACTTACCAATCACCTAGTAACACCCTAGCAACACCCTAGCAGCCACTTGGGATACCATAGCAGCACCTGAGCAGCCACTTGCCAATCACCTAGTAACACCCTAGCAACCACTTGGGATACCATAGCAACACATTAGCAGCCATTTAACAACCACCTAACAACACCCTAGCAGCCACTTGGGATACCGTAGCAATACCTTAGCAGCCATTTAGCAACACCCTAGTTAAGCCATGCTTTCATTGGTTATTCTAAATAGTTCTATACAGTTACAGGCTGGTTTCTTTTTCTCTATATTCCATATTGTGTACTGATTGTAAAATCCTGTCCTCTGTTTATATTCAGTTCGTATTGCTCTTGTTGTGTTATTATCTTGTGTCGACTAGAGGAAAATGTGTTCCCCATTCTTGGTTCCTCAAGTTGGTTCTTTGGTTGGTTTCCATTTCTTGCTCTTAGAGTTTTTCCTTGGCACTGTCATCACTGGGGCTTGGACCTGGTTTTTCCGTAAAGCTGCTTTGTGACAACGTCTGTTGTATATAGCACTACATAAATATGTTTTGACTTGATTTGGCTTGACTAGCAGACACAGCGACTGGTTAGCAACATCCTTGCAACCACCTGGAATAACATAGGAAAACCTTAGCCCTTGAAACACCTTCTGGCAAAACATGAGCCACCACTTGGGAACTCCGTAAGCTGTGTAATCACTGTGATTTCTTCAGGAAATGCACTTTTCTAGTTTGTTTTCTCCTGTACTACAAAAAAATATATATTTTACATTTTCTTTTTCTTTACATGAGACATTCTTCAATTACCAACTGAATCCATTGTCCGATATCATTGGTTTGAATAGAAAACACATTTTAAATACAAATCCTCTATAAGCACACGTCTTCGGATAAATGTTAGGTCATAAGCGTGACCATAGAAAAGGTTTTAAAGTATTTAAAGCCTTTATAAGCACATTAAAAAAAAAAAAAAAAGTCTAAATGTGAGGTCATATGTGTGCTCTTTGAAAAGGCCATGGGCACATGTACGTAGATTTTTCAGATGCGATTTTTAACGTAGTGTGACCTTCAAACCATGTCCAAGTGTTTTTTTTTTTTTTGTTTGTTTTTTTTTTGTCTAAACATGGTAAAAACACAGGAAGAAGACAGAAAAGGAAGAAGAAACGGATTCATTGAGTAGCAGTGATGGTGAATTCATCATTTTTCTTTTAAACACTTCACCTAAACACACTGGGTTCTATCAGTTCTACAGATAAAACAACATCCATCCCTAATGTAAGAGCTGAAGCTGAATAGCAAGCGATTCTGAAGGTGCTTCCTGATGTTAGTGGGGGAATTTGAGGCTCTGCTTCTGCTTATTGCTCCTCTCATTACAAGTAGTATTCAGTACATTTACGGCATTTGGCAGACGCTCTTATCCAGAGCGACTTACAATCTGACCATTTTACACAGGTAGGTGAAGGTAGTGTTGGGAGTCTTGCCCAAGGACTCTTATTGGTATAGTATAGGTTGCTTGCCCAGGCAGAGGATTGAAGCCTGGTCTACAGCATAGAGGGCAGAGGTGTTACCCACTACACTGTACCAACCAGCGAGGATATCTAATAGTTTGCAATTCTTCGTGTGCATGAACAGACTAAGATGAACCTAGAACCTAAAAAAAAAAAATTATACAGTTGCTTTAGCATATTCACTGGAATTCTCCAGCCTTTCAGCTCTGCTCCACCGTGTATTTTCTTTAACCTCTGCATGTTTTTTTTTTGCCCCAATTTTCTCCCAAAGTCGTTTCCAACTCCACCCACTAGTTAAGACTCCCCCAGTCACATGACATTTCCAGCGCTAGGAGGGCGAAGGCTAGCACAGGCTTCTTCCGGGACCTCGGAGGCCGCTCACGCAACGTCACTGGACAACCAAACGCGCTCGGAGGAAAGCGACAACTGCCAGTTCTGTTATGTCAGCTAATAGATTCCTGCGCTGACCAGCATCATGCCGAGTGATGGGGGAGATGGGCCATCCTACTCACCCAGACAGAGCGAGGCCAGTGGTGCTTTCTTGGACTCCTGGTCATGGATGGCTGCAGCATCACCAGGGATCGAACTCGTGGTCTCCTGATGATACGGCCAATGCTTGCGCCACTCAGGGCCCCCCCTAACCTCCTCGTTTTCAAAGTCAGCATGTTGCTTGCCGTATAAGCTTTCATGCTCTGCTATAAGCCACACTAGCATCTTGATGCACATTTGAAGGACCATGAAAACAGAGCACTGATTGGTCTGATTTAAAAAAAATCACACAGCTCTGCAGTCCGTCAGTTTCGGACTCAACGTTAAAGACAGCTTTAATATACCTGCATTCGTTTTTTTCCAAAGCTTGACATGCGTAAAAATCAGACTGTATTCACTGAATAAGCCTTTAGGATGGAAATGTCCCGTTTTCTCTTTCATTACGTCAGACATTCATCACTCACTAACTGAATTCAGTGTCCGATATCATTGGTCGGAACCGAAAACACATTTTCAACACAAAAAAATTCCTCTACATGCACAGTTGTAGACTCAAACTTAGACAAACTTAGACAATGACTCAAACTTAGACTTGAACACCAATGTCTTGGCTTTTGTTTAAAACAACTGTGACTCAGACTTCGACTTGAACGCCAATGATCTGAACTTTTTTGAACACCGACGTTTGATTGGTCTCATTTAAAAAAAATCACACAGCTCTGCAGTCCATCAGTTACGGACTCAGTGTGAAAGACAGCATTAATATACGTACGTTCTTTTTTCCAAAGCTTGACATGCGTAAAAATCAGACTGTATTCACTGAATAAGCCTTTAGGATGGAAATGTCCCGTTTTCTCTTTCATTACGTCAGACATTCATCACTTGCTAACTGAATTCAATGTCCGATATCATTGGTCTGAGCCGAAAACACATTTTCAACACACAAAAATTCCTCTACATGCGCAGTTCTTTGTTGAATGAAAAGACGGGGTACAGAAATGATAAATTAGGTTCTCGATGCGTTGGATAACCGAACAATAAGCCAATTCTGTCTCCGTTTTTTCCCCCCAAATATTTTCTATTCTTTCCCAGCACTGATTCAGTTCACAGTGCCACAGCGTATTGTATCGAATTGAACACTCGGGTGACAAAAGGCTTTCTAATGTGTTACAAAGGGAGAAGCGCTTGGCCGTTTTGTAAAACTGCAAAATACTGGATTATACATCGACGCGGCGCGATCGCCTCCGAGTCGCTCTGTGGTTGTGTATGTGTGTGTTATCAGCAAGAGGCAGCTGTGACATCAATGCAACTGTGAACTTGCTTAAGGCATCTGTGTGCTGTGTCTTGGTTAGTGTGAATGTGTTTTTACTTCATTACTGGAGCTGCTGGAGTCACAGTTTCGTGTTTATACATACTCTGGCTGTGATCCCAGCGGTAGCGTGCGCTGGTTGTCATGTAAACAAATGCCGTGGCCTTTGGCTGGTATCAGCGAGGACTTTATAGTATATGTTTGTCAGACACAGCTGGTCAGTAGAGGAAAAGGAAGACCGTCCTCTGAAAAAAAAACAAGAAATGCAGATGAAATTGATGCTGAAATTGTTCATTTACTTTGTCCCTGTTTATAGATAACAGTAGGTCATACAGTGAAACCACATGAAGTCTATTTGAGATTACTTAACGCAGATTGAGGTAAGTGAGTGACTCGAGTACCATGACTTGATGAGTTTGATGACTTGAGACACGACAAAATGAATAAAGAGTTGTGACTCAAGTTTAACTTGAACGCCAAAGACTTGGACTTTGATGTTAACACCAGTGATGCAGACTTTGTCTTGAACACGGATGACTCTGCGTTTGACTTAAACACAGACGATGCTGACTTTGACTTGAATGCAGATGACTGAGATTTTGACTTAGACACCGATTACTCGGACTTTGACTTGAACTCCAGTGACTCAGACTTTGACGTGAACACAGATCATAATGACTTGAATGCCGATGATTCTGACTTTGTCTTGGAAGCAAATAACTCGTCCCTTGACTGAACACAGGTGACTTGGACTTTGACTTAAACAAAGATGACTCGGACTTTGAATTGAACACCAATGACTTGGACTTTGACTTAGACACTGATTACTTGGACTTTGACCTGAACTTCAGTGACCTGGACTTTGATTTGAACTCCAGTGACTCAGGCTTTTCTGTGAACACTGATAACAATCACTTGAACACCGATGATTCTGACTTTGACTTGAACGTCAATGACTCGGACTTTGAAGTGAAGACCAATAACTTGGACTTTGTCTTGAACGCAGATGGCTCTGCCTTTGATTTAAACCCAAATGACTTGGATTTTGACTTGAACACTGATGATTTTGACTTGAACACCGATGACTTGGACTTTGACTTAGGCACCGATTACTCAGACTTTGACCTGAACTTCAGTGACTCTGACCTTGACTTGAACACCGATAACATTGACTTGAACACCAATGAACATCACCAACGAACACCAATTGAACATCGATGACTCAGACTTTAACGTGAACACCAATGACTTTGACTTTGACTTAAACACCAATGACTCAGACTTTCATGTAAGCACTGATGACTCTTACTGTGAATCGCACACAGATGATTCTGACATTGGCTTGAAT
Source organism: Piaractus mesopotamicus (assembly GCA_023558415.1). Taxonomy (NCBI): domain Eukaryota; kingdom Metazoa; phylum Chordata; class Actinopteri; order Characiformes; family Serrasalmidae; genus Piaractus; species Piaractus mesopotamicus. Next base: position 9,940 of record JAILXH010138221.1, read on the forward strand.
GCAGATGACTCAGACTTTCACGTGAACACCGATGACTCAGACTTTCACGTGAACACCGATGACTCTGACTTGAAAGCAGATTTACAGCATTTGGCATACGATGATTCGGACTTTGAATTAAACACCAATGACCCAGACTTTAACGTGAACACTGACGACTTGGACTTTGTCTTAAAATGCAGGTGACTCGGCCTTTGACTTAAACACTGATTACTCCGATTTTGACTTGAACACCGATGACTTTGACTTAAACACCAATGACTCAGACTTTCATGTGAGCACTGATGACTCTAACTGTGAATTGAACACCGATGATTCTGACATTGACTTGAACGCAGATAACTCAGACTTTCATATGAGCACCGATGACTCTGAACTGTCACTTGAACACTGAAGACTCTGCCTTTGTTTTATACACGGATGACTCCGACTTTTTTTTACGTGAAGGCCGATGACTCCAACTTTGACTTGAACACCAGTGTCTTGGTGTTTGTTTAAAACAGCTGTGACTCAGACTTTGACTTGAACCGCGATGATTTGAACTTTGATTTGAGCACCGATGTCTCTGACTTTGACGTAGACATTGATGACTCAGACTTCAAAGTGAACACCCATGATACCGACTTTAACTTGTGACTCGAAAGGACTTGGAGAGAGATCTGGCTGCAGATGGGACTCTCTACAGTCAGTTGTTTTGCATTTGAATGTTAATTTCCTGCCACAGTCATGACAATTAATACATTCACATGACTTTGATGTGCCACAATATCCTCAAATGCCTCTTACTATGGTTACTCCACAACTAAAGAAGCGAACTTCAGACTCAAAACATGTTTTGCCTCATCGACTATCGGTGGGTTAAGTAGTGGAAAACTGGCCAAACTATCCTTTTAACTGATACTTCTAATAATGTAAGTGGATCTCACACCCGTGATTGGTTAATGGCCGAAATCGCCCTCTCCGATTGGTTAGTCATGATTAAAGCTCTCTCCGATTGGTCAGTAAGTATGTCGGCCTCCTGGTGTTCCGCTCCATCTGTACGGTTCTGGAGCGGAACCAAGACGCCCCTGTGTGTGTTACCACGGAGACCCGCCTCACACACACTCACCTCCTGCTTGGCAACACATCTGTTGCTCTGCTGCTCTCCTTCAGCAGACAGATCACGAAGCCAAACCAAACACAAGCACCCTCTGCAATGCTCTCCATACGTCTTCAGACAGAAACTCAACCACCAATAACGAGAAAATCTCTGCTCTAGTGTGACTGATATGATAAATGGATACAGTGAAGTAGGAATGTAAACAGGGCTACTGGTATCTTAATAAATCTCTCTAGCTTATCTCTCTCGTTTTCCAGAAAGCAGTTTACCACAGCGAGTCTACCCTACAGAGCAATGTGTCAGAGACATTTTTCACCTCCGAAAAAGGTGATTTTGTGTTTATGTGATGGTTAATGAAATAAAGTGTGTCTAAAGCGTCCATATAATGTAAAACCCTATTTTCCTTGCTTTTATGAAACGGTATGCAAACACTGAGCGTGTTTACATGCGCTTAATAATCCGATAACTGCAGAAAATCAGATTTTGTCAGCAATCTGATCAACACGTTTACATGCACTTGAGTAATCAGACGATAGGAAAACTCTGGGTCTTCATCAGTCAGACAATAATCTAATGTCTGCTTTGCAACCAGCCAGTAAACTCATGGAAGAAGACTGTAACGTAACGTAAAACTCATGCTGCAGCTAAAAAAACACATTGCGCCACTTTACCTGAAATTATGAACATACATCATGTAGAAGACGAAGAATATTTAAATCCTTAATTTCGTCAGGCATGTATTTGGTTTCAGCTCCGCTCCTAAAGTGTTTTGCTGTGTCTCACGGCGACGCTGCTCACTTATTTCCAGCACAGCAGTCTGTTTCGCACATGCGCAGACTGAGAAATCCGAAAGAAATCAGAGTAAGAGTTCACATGCACTGAGAAATCTGAGTACTGAGCTAAAATCCAGCCTCTTTATCAGATTTCTTAATCAGATATCTAGACCTTAGCCCGATCTAAGAGATCAGTGTGCTGTTTACATGACCATTTGAATAATCGGATAACTGCAGAAATTCGATTATGATCGGATTATTGTGTTACATTTTCGAAACATGGCATTCACTCTCCAGTCCATACAGTCCATATATGGAAACACTGCATCTGTGATGTCATGGAAACCAAAACATTTACATAGATCCCCCTAATTGGCTACATGGCTAATGTCATGGCTAATTGACTACATTTGTTGTAGGCAGAATTAGTGTAAATTAGATTTTTTTTCACCAAACTGTTTCTTTAAAGGGCCCATATTCAACATTATTGCTCCATTTTTCCCCATTTCCATTTGTGTAGATCTATGTACCAAATTTTAATTCATTTTTGCGTGATCGTTTTCAGTGTCTCAGGGTGCCCAGCTAGCCCAGCTATAGAGCAGCTTAAACCAGCTTAGACCAGCATGGAATTCATACTGGTCTACGCTGTTCTTTTCAGCAGAGTGATTTCTCACGTGATTCTAATGTTATTTGTGAACACAAACAGTAGCAACAGATATTTTCAGTTTGCATCAAAGAAACCTCCATGGTGGTGCAGTTAGCAAGCCAACTCACCAATCACTGACAGTTATCAGCATAAAGTGAACATAATGTTATCCAATAATTAGTAACACTAGTGTTATTTTGCAATGCCCAACACTGGTGTTACCTGGCGGTGAATTCCTTGTTTTTCCTTCTTTTTCTGCCAGATTTTTGACCAATACCTCATCCTGCAGTTTTTGAGATAGCGACACGGTTCCAAATCCGGTTCCAACGAGGAACGTTGTGCTTGTACACATCTTTTTACAAGGATGTACAGTTTTCATACAATAACAAAAAAAATAATAAATTCCCATAGGAATGAATGGGGTGCGAAAGTTTGTGCAACCACCTAGCAGCCATCAGAGACACCCAAGCAACCACTTGGGATACCATAGCAACCACCTAACAACACCCTAGCAACCACCTGACATGTCATAGCAAGCAACATCATCTTCAGGAAACGCACTTTTCTAGTTATGTACTTGTGATCATATAGTGCTTCACACTGGTCTGCAGAACAAAAACATATGGATAACTGGCATGATCCGCAGCACTATGAATGGTGTGCAGCTGCGGTTAGCCAAGAAGCTGGCAGTCAGCAAGCTGGCTAACTCATCTAAAACAAACAGTAAAACCACAAAAGTCACGATAATAATACAGTCTCCCAACTGACTGTACATCATGTGTTTATTTATAGCCAGTGGAGATGAAATGGTAACAGATTTCTGCTAAAATGAACATTTTCTCCATTTTTGGATCTGTAGTGCTGCAATCCATGATTTTCCTCAACTTGAAGCTGACATTTGGTTGCTTGTTAGAGTGTTTATGTTCTGAACAAGTGAAACAGTGGATGTGTTTAGCTATTTTTTAATGAAAATGACCAGAAATACTAGGTGGTTGCTTAGTAACGACATTTTAAAAAACTGTGCCCCATCCCTCGTTTCATAACATGAAATTGTGGCCTGAGTTTAGCTTTACTGATATAGTGAACTCTTGACTGTTCTGAAGGTGTAGATAGTAACTGTAAAAGCACAGAGGTGTACACTTACCTTTATGCAGGGAGATTCACTTTGAAGGAGGCCCTGAATATTCAGTTGTAACTCCTGTTAGCACCCGGAAGTCGCAAACGGAGGTTAAACGTGGCGACGGCTGTCGGCGCCTGCCTCATTGCTCCGACGCAGGGGCATCCCGGCTTGTTCGAAGCTCCATATACTGAGGAGCTCATTGCACATTGTTTGGTCCAGATTGCTTCATCCTCACGAGAGTTATTACAGAGTATTCGGGGCCTCTTTCGAGTGAATCTCCCTGTAGCAACAAAATAGGAAAGTTTCTCTACAACAAACATGGCGACTTCATTTTTTTTTTTTTGAAAGCTCAGGTACAGCCAAGTCAGTAGAGCCAAGGTGAACATCAGGCGGGTAGAAAACCGCCTGCTGCTCGTATGTTGCAGGGCTGGGAAAGTCCTGCAGCCACACAGCAGCTGTCTTGTGGAAGGTAGGGATGAGCTCAGATGTGTCCCGTTTGCTATATATCCTATTTTTATGAGAAAACATTTATCGTCTTTGGAACATATTTCAGTTTTAAAGCTGCAAGCCATGCCAGTTTCCTTTATCTTTGGCATGGAATGATACGCAAAGGGTGCAACATACGGGCAGCGTTTACAAATCCGCTGGCAACTGAACCTCATACTTTCCAAGAACAACTTTTCAAAGTCTTGCCCTTCAGGGGTCAACACAGCTAGAGCAGAGCTGTCGGCCTAAGATGTGAATTTGCATGTCGAAGTTCACCAAAGTTGAACACACAATTTTGCATAATATTTATTTGCTACAACGTGTAATCACTCACTGCGTTGAATGCCATTGAAATTCGGTATGACTGGGCTTTTACTGTTTTTCGTTTCATTTGAGCATCACAGACCGCAATTCTGGCTAGCCAGTCTTTTTTTTTTTTTTTTTTTTTAATT
>JAILXH010138227.1:2637-13572 GCA_023558415.1 Piaractus mesopotamicus
TCTGTAATTCAGTACTCATGGTCTGCATCAAACAGGAAACATTACATTGTCACATTTAAGTTCTGGTTCGCCTAGCCTTCACACGGACATATTTAAAATCAAACCAAAAATATCAGATCAGAATCCGTCAATACTCAGTATTAAAGTACTTTGATTGGAATGGCTAGCAAATGAACTGAAAAGAAATGTCATTAGCCCTTGCATATGCTGCAAGTGTCAAAACGTAACTGGGACAAAACGCAAAAACAGCCCCAAAATCAACATTTACACAGCTTAAAATATTACTACAGGGGCAAAAATGCCCCAGAAGTAATGCTTATTTAGCTTAACATAATTTAACTTCACTTATTGTCATTACTGGCAACTCAACAGAATCCACTTGTGTAAAGATGCTTCTGAATTTCAGTCAATGTGAGTAAAAACTGCCCATTATTATCATTATTATTTCCTTCATAGGCTGCATACCCATACTCATCCACCATTTTGCAATTGACAATCTGGCCGAAAAATAGTATGAGAGCTAGCAACAGAAGGGGATTTAGCCACCATCTTGTAAATTCAGAGCGCTTTTGAAGCCACGCCAGGCTCCAACCCGCCCAGCGCCGGTGACTTTTGGCCCCAGGACACGTGTCGGACGCTAGGCTAGCTTGGCCTGCGCCACAGAACGAATAAACGAATACAGTGTCCCCACTGTGCCACCACAAAGCGCTCAGCAGGGAAATTCAGTTATCTGATGGCTCCCCTGGCCTCGGATCAGTAACCCACAGCCTCAGGTTAACAAAACAGTCCAACACTGCAGCCACCAGAAACACAACGCCACCGCAACAGACAACAGCCAGCCTGAACCGCAGCCAAGGCCGGCCACTGCAGCAGCAAACGCTGTCCGGTTTAGTGCCCTATCATGTTCTTCTGTCTGGAGATCCTATCTGCAGCTCATTAGTGGTCTGTGTAACTCACTTTAATTGATAGGACTTTCCCATTTGGGCTAGATTAGGCTATTTCAGACAGACTGAAACAGATTAATGAAATTTCGAGACTGATAGCAAGAACTGCTACCTAGAGCTCACATTAAAGCCATTCTGTAGATCTGTCATTACTTTTATAAGCAAAAACACATTAGAACATACCCACAAGAAAGTAATACAGTGAAAACATATTACAATAGATTCTATCTACATTTTTAGAATATACTGACCACACAAAACAATTCAACTGGGTTACGAAGATAAAAACCTTCTAATTAAAACAACACTTGGTGCTGTAGGAGGGTTTCCTCTTTTACGCCTGAATAAATTATAATATCCCTACACCTAATTATATGCGAACCTACAGAAATTACTAATGTGCATTCAGTGTTCAGTACCTCACAACTAAGAATTTTAAGTATAGTATAAGTTGTTATACTACATCAACTGACAGTGCATATACTCTAATAAGAAAATTGCGGTGCATATATTACATATGTACAAGCATCACAATGATAAATAGACCAATAAAATTGCTCCACAGCTACTTTATAGAACTTCTTCATTTTATATTATATAAAAAAGCAAGCTTGCCATTCAAGGCTTTCTGAACTTAACACTTTTTTTTTCTTTGCACAAACACCCAAAATATGAAAGGCAACATCCATATGATAAGACAACACTGTCGGTATTCAATTCAAACAGTGCATTACTAATGCGCTGATGCAATAAAGTATTAAAACCATTAATTTTTTAAAACCCCTCAAACACAAGTTTAACCCCCATAGATGCAGGCTAAAGCCCAGTTGCAGCGCGTCATTGCTATGACGCCACAACTGTAGCCCCCACGTTCAAATACAACTTTTAAATGTCAAGAACATCCCCTTGTGGCTTTCTTGATAAAATCAAGTTATTTCCAGCTACTGATGTGCTGTGAATTTGTGTACAATCACAGAGAGGTTGGAACCGTCGACTGTATAAATGACATAGAAGAACATGCGGCCGCAACCACTGGACGTCAGTGATTAAACTGGAACTTATTTTCAAGTTCATCCTGCGTTCATGTGATTTGATGTTCATGCTAAATTATTCAAAGTAATAAACATTAAGATGATGCACATGTAGCTATAATAAAACAACTTTTTTTTTTTTTTTTATAAATGGAACTTTCTTTACGGTCTAATTTTGAGCAAATGCAAAATAAAAAAAATTGCAATTAATCACGATTAACTACACAAAATAATGCATTATTAATCACATCATTTTAATCAAATAGGCAGATTATGTATAATACACTGATATTTTTGCCACTATGTGCTGTACCAACATGACCTGAAGCGTCAGTGTACTGCAGTATGTGACCTTGTCTAATCAAACCACATTAAGCCCCCCTCTACACACAACACCACTACACTGATTGGCATGAAGACGCCAATTACAGGGTAAATGTGAAGCGATGCAAATTGTGGCTGAGAATAAATACAATGAGGACAAGGAGGGGTAATTATTCAAGGTGCTAAAAGAAAAGAGAAACGTTGAGGTGAGCTTGCAGAGTAATGGGTGTGCACTGAGGAGCCTTAGACCTCAGCAGTATTACACCATACTGCCACCTACTGTTTGTGCACAACAACTGCATGACATTAAATACAGCCTGCTATGATGAATAACCCTAAGTGCCTGATGGCAAATACCAAGGACAAGAAATGGGAAGTCATACGGAGAAAGTAATTGGTTTCTATAAGGTGATCGCTCACAGATAGACAGAAACTCTTCTTACCTTTATCAGGCAAAAGCAGCGATGGCAGGAGGTATGGCATGAAAAAGAAAAAAAAAACAGATCAATGAGTTTTCAGAATAAAAGTTCAAGAGCTTAACAATGAGTTAAGCAAAGTAAAAACATCTACAACAGATTTCATGATGTTTTAAAGGTGGGAGCAAAGCATGTCATGGTTGTTATACCAAAAACTCTGCTATTTTTATTTGTTTATTGATTTATTTGCTTGACATCATTTAAAAATGCCAGCTATTCCTTACGTTGTGTGAACATGTCATGATAAATAGACCAACGTTAACGGTCGAAGGTTTGAAGGGGAATTCTGTCGATTTTTCAAAACTTCTCCATAACTAAATGGTTAAGGTGTAAACAGACTTGCAGAGTGAGAACGGTTCACAGTGGTGGTGATAGGAACCAGATGTCCACCTCTAAAAGCTACCTCACAAAAAGTTATTACAGGAAATGGTTATAAATACATCTGAGACATTGTTTTACAATAGTTTTGATAAGATTTTGGACTAAAATGTATATTTTTAGACTTATTTTACAATTAAAACTTATAAATATTTTAGATTTATAGTGCATAGAAAATAAAACGTCTATATTTGTGTTGTAGACATCTGCTCTAACCAAAAAGTCACACAATGGATATCTGTACGAATATCTTGCACAGTAACTAAGAGGCTCGCTAATGAGAAACATTCCCCACTTGAAAGCAGGGTGCACCGATGCACATTTTCAGGTTTAATACAATTTTAAATTCTGATGTCAAGATTCAGTTTGATTGATATTTTCTGTATTACAATGCTCTTGAATCTACAGAGCTCTATTTTTACTACACAGGTTGGTTTGGCTCAGACAAACAAAAGTTCTCTGAAAGAATCGAGTGCTCTATGCACAAGCTAAAAAGCTAGTCATGACACAAGGATACAAAATATCAAGACAGTCACCACATTTCTAAACTTTACTTATTCCACAGCTACTGCATTATGATCAACTGTTATTTGTAGAAATGCTGCAACAGTAATTGAGGTGTTTCAATTATAAGTAATGTGAAGGAATGCTGCAAATTTACTTACTGCACTTATCATCTGTTGACTGCATGATTGCTGAAACATTGATAAATGGCGTTTTTATCTCTTAAATATCCTCCGATTTATTGTTATTGAGGTATTTTGTTTAATTATTAACTGTAATACTCGTTTCCCATATTGCCCTGCTCTACTCCTAAAAGACTCTCACAAAGTCACAGCTGTTTAATTCTGATGTTCTTCCAAAAACTGTAGGGCGGCAGGTCGCCTCATTAAATCTCTTCGCCCTTCAGCAGGTTCAGAGAAATCCAGACAAACTAAACTTCACTCCAAAAGGCTGGCAGATCTGATCAATAGTTAACCATCTCCTGTGCCAGGATCAATAGTGAGGCACTGGGTATTCTCAAAGTAAGCTGAGGAACTGTGGCTAATGTATCACTAACAGGACAGGAGGCTAGCGAGTTAGGATGCACCGGTGTACGAAATGTCACCAAGTTTTTTACCAAAGAGTTTCAGCTCTCTAAAGGCAGCAGTGTGCTTCAAACAACTAAAAACTAAATAAAAAACTAAATGAAAATAAACCAGTGCCAAATATGTAGTTATAAGCATACTTAATAAGAACAGTTTGAACCATGTGAGGAAATGTATGAGTGGAAACTGGTCAACAGGTCCTCCCCAACTGATGACCACCCTGTATTTATTGCTCAGAGGGGGTAGTGTACAACACAAATATAGCCAATTTATTTACTATCCAAAACCACCAGTAAACCTACATGTGTTTCTGTATGAAATGTTGATGACGGTAAAACAAGGTATTTTGCCACTATTGTAAACTGTTGTAAATCAACATCTCAGGCATCAGGTAGTGTACTCATAACCACTTAACAGAATAACTTTTAGAGGTGGAGGTTCCTAATAGCACAACTGTGAACAATTCAGACTTGGTAAGTTCCTCTAGAACAGAGCATTTCACACCAAACCACTCTGAAATGACTTTGTTCACATCTTAACCATTTTAATTTTCTAGAAATCAGTGGAATCTCCCATTTAATGCCAGTTCATTTCAGAGTAGACATTCTTTTCATACAATCTGCAAGAGGTTTATTACTTCAGGATGAGTAACAATGAGGGAAATGGTTTGTTGTGAGGTTCTAGTTTACTACAGGCCAATTTATTCATTATCAATCACCACTGGTCTACATAAATCTCATTTGCAAACTTTACAAACCACTCAAAGCACTGGGACCAATATTTGGCAAATAACAACAAACTGAAGACTGTCTACACTGATTATATTAGTAACTGAGTAATCTACTTTTATAATATTTTGAAAATTAATTTAGTGGTGAGAGTTGTGCACATGGGCAAATGACAACTTCACTGACCAATAAACGATGCACAGAACTTCAAGAATTCCCGAACTTTTTTACATTTACATTTCAAAAGAAAAAAAGTAAAAGTGCCTAAAATTAATTGCTGATTCATTGTGAAGGAAGTTAATGATTTTTTTTTATTAAATAAAGTTTATTCGAGCAACTGTGACAGCTGTTCTGAGGACAAAGGGAAAGGGTACTGCGTAAAATGGTTTGAAAAGAAATAAGAAGGATTTAGAGAACAAAAAAACTGAATTACAGGCTTTACACTATAAGTCAACATATGCACTGTGACAGTTTTCAAACTTAGGCTCAACCGTAGGGAGCCTTAAACAACCTAATGCATAAACATAGCGTGGATAAGCAACTTTCTAAGTCTCCAAAGCCCAGTGTTTGAATTCTCCACCTCAGCCAATTCCAATTTTGATGTAAATGAACCTGAGAAGGACCAAAACTCTTAAGGAAACCTTGAAGTGCCTCACAAGCCTGCCAGAAAAGCTCTCGCCCCTTGAGATCAAAATTCACACCATTTAATTAAAGCTAACACTGTAGGACAAAGGTCTTTGAGATGTGTTCCTCTGCAAGTCAGTGTATGGCGAAATCCCAGGAGTCACAAACAAAAACAAACACTGCACATTAGTGCATTAGACTCCTGATACATGGCTAATCAGAATACATAATGTTACTACAGTGATTAAAAGCAATGAAAATTGAAAATGAGAAGTCTTTATTCTTTCTATAGTGTTTTTTACAGGTCAATGATCACAAAATGAATTAAAGTATTAGTACTCATTTAGGCGACAGTATCGATTATAAAAAAAAAAAAAGGTGACTCTACAGTAACATTATATACTTTAAAATTATATGTAAACATTCTGTGTTTCGTGCCCTCTCCCAGCCCAAATAAAATGGCAAAAAAAAAAAGATTTAGCACCATCTAGCTCTGAGAAATCTGTGATTTACAGCTCTGATGGCCTGGTGGTGATTACTGACTCTCAGAGGCCACTAATAAAACTCATTGATTGAACCTGAGAAAGGAGGACAGTTTGTACTGGACTCACTGTAAATCATAAACACAGGTCTAAGCAGAAGACACGCCAACTCAACGTTTTCCAACAAATGGCAGAGCTCTCCAACACACACCATCATCCTCCATCCAAACGCCAACCCTCTCCACCCATCCAAACGCCAACACTCTCCATCCATCCAAACACCAACCCTCTCCACCCGTCCAAACACCAACCCTCTCCACCCGTCCAAACACCAACATTCCACAAGCAAACAGCATCACTCACCATGAAGCACCATCATTCTCCACCCAGACACCAACATTCTCCACACAAACACCACCATTCTCCACCCAAACACCAACATTCTCCACCAAAAATCCAACAAAACCTCAACATTACCAACAGTAATACTCAAAACACTATCGTCTCCACACAGTCATTTTCCACCCAACTTCATTATTCTCCACCAAACACCAACCGTCTCCACACAAATACCATAATTCTTCACCAAACATCAATGTACCGATGCTAGTTTTAAGCCAGCTGGCTTTAGAAAGTTTGTGAGAAATAGCATTGGGGAGATCGTTGCGAAAGCTAAGCCAAAAACAAATCTACAACTCTCAAAGTTTGGATTTATTGGTGCTACTTTGGTGCGGTCTGGGTTTTATGGTGAATTACAGCCGCATATTGTGACAGTCTTATTAGACAGGGCAGTGCAGCCTGCAGTGATTACATGCTTGGATAAGCAGCGGTGCTCAATTCATAAAGAATTCAGGACAGTGATGCTGACCTTGGAGCAGACTCACTTCTCATTATGGAATTAGACAAAGAGAAACACAGGAGAAGTGCTGCTCTAGGAACAGCTTTTTTATGTCCACATAGATTTGGACACTGTGCCCTTCAAAGCAAATACAGATTCACAAGAGGGGTGGCATTTCATGCAAAATTGTTATTGGATTTTTTTTAAGGGATTATTTAAGAAATCTGTCTGTGGAAATTCAGATCTAATGTTTAGCCGTTTAGTTCTGAATTTACCAATAAAGGATGTTCAAGTTTTGGTTATAAACGCCAAAACCGCATATGGAAATGTGTAAGTATTGTGTCTGAAAGTCCTGATCTTCTGACTTGAGTCAGCATTAAAAACCTCAACATCAACATCCAACATCCCAGACGACAAATCATGAAAAGTTTAATATACGAGTTATGCAAAACAGCAGTACATGCATATTTCAGAGTAAAACTGCCCAAAAACCGCTGCTTTTTCCCCACCTCACTGTTTATTTTTCCAATGAAAAGTGGACAGATCAAAGACCTCTTGGTCCAAAATCATGTAACAAAGAAAATCTGATTTCCCAAAATGTCTCCAAGCTCTAATGTGCGACACTAATTGCTAAAAGTGCTCATCATTCTGTTCAATTAAGTTCACAAACTTTTTCCCCCCATTTTCTTAACCATTCTGAGGCATACAATTCTGCGAGCATTAGCAATGTGGTATTCAATCAATTCTCAATTTTAAGCCAGTAATTAACAATCTCTGTCAGAGTAACGAAGCTCAATTCTATTTAGCAAAACGTTTCTTCAGAGAACAAAAGCCAAAAAGGAAATGGCCAAGAAGCTCTGGTTCATCTGCTAAGTTCAAGGATCAGTCAACAACACTGCCAAAGAGTTGCCTGGAGATACACAAAGTTTGGGAGATCTGGACAGGCTTCGATTCTCTGCCTGGATTCTCAAACTACCTTAGAGAAGAACTACAGAGGCAAAATCAGACTTCTCCCAGGTGAAATTTCCAAAACACTAACTAATTCAAGCAAAGTGATCTGACCACAAGGTCAAAAGTGGCAGAAACAGAAAACGGTCACCTAAGGGAACGCTTAATTTCAGCCACCAGTGAGGGACATAAAGCCATTTAAAAGACAGAATGAAGGACCTGATAAACTGATAAATTAGGATCTTGAACCTTAAAGCGATTAGACACCCGAGACTCAATGTGGACTCGCATCCCAGAAACTTGATCTATACTTTCTCCACAGAGATCCGACACTCGACTCAGACTCACACCTCAAAGACTCGAGACTGAACTTAAGACTCGACACTGGATTCGAGACTTGACTCCAACTCACGCTCCAGAGACTCAACGTCGGACTCCATCACGCACCTCAGAGATTTAACTTTGGACTCCAACTAGCACCCCTGAGATTAAACACTGGACTCGAGATTCGACTCAGACTTGCACCCCAGATACTTGAGACTTGACTTGAGACTTTCATCTCAAAGGTCCAATTGAGACTTGCATCCTAGAGACTTGAGACAGCACTTGCACTTCAGTGACTCAATAATGGATCTTTGTTTTTAATGAAAATTTGTATTTAGATTACACAGATTCAATCATGTGTCTAAATCCCTTGTAAATCAGGACAAGAACCGAGCACATTCCATTCCCAAAAGTGTTCACATTTGTCTTTTAAAAGCGCAATTGGGCAACAGCCGGATTCAGAAAACAGGGCCTGTGGGCATTATGGAGGAGCTAATGAGGAGAGCGGCCACATCAGAATAAGAAGATGGCAGAGAGAGAGTGAGAAAGTGAGAATAAACTAAAAGAGAGAAAAAAAAAAACTAACACACAAGAAACAGCCTTCCAGTGCTTGAATCATAAGTGAGAAATTGTAACTTCTACTTTCAGTGTTGCATCAACACAACCACCCACGTCCCACTCAGCACACAGCAGAAGATCCGGAGGTCTGTTCTAGAGCCAGAGTGCATATGGAAACACAGCTGAACTCCATTACATCAGTGAGCTTCCTCTCCTGCAGGCCTGGACTGTTTAGACTGAGACGGCACTCTTTACTTCCACACGTGAAAACAGTTTGGATCCTAACAAACTGTTTGTCTTCCCCCTCATCAGTGTAAAACTGGGGAGACAGGATCTAAACACTGCTGCTAAACTTTTCCAGAAGTTGCAAGAGGGAACCCACGTAAACAAATAGTCTCCCATTCCAATAATAAAACAGTTAGGGCCTTCTTCTAGCTGGAAAACTGCAACCAATGGAAATGGTTTAAAAAAAAAAAAAAAAGTGCAGAAACTTTGTAGGAACATAGAACCTAAAAAGAATAAAGAGCTTGTGCTTTTGGCACTGATAGCACGTACAGTTTTGGTAGTCACACACAGGAAATAAATGACCGAACGTCGAGAAAACACAAATTTAACTGCCAGAAGTGATGTCACAAACAGCATCTCTCTACCATCACCTGACATGACATAGTAACAGCCTAACAACACCTTAGCAACCACCTGGGACAATATTTCTTTTCCCATAGGAAATGAATGGTGGAATTCAAATCTAACTGACACAAATGACGCCACAAACAATGTCACAAAGGATATCACTCACACTAACACTCAGATATTAAGTACAAACTAGCCCTCAAACACACATACTGGCAACCACTTGGGACACCACAGCAATATCTAACAACACCAAAGCAACCACCTGGAATGACATAGCAACAGCCTAGCTACACCTGAGTAACCACCTGGGATACCATAGTAACACCTTAGCAACCACCTGGATAAACACGGCAAAAGCCTAGCAACACCTTAGCAACCACCAGGGATAACATAACAGCCTGGCAAGACCTTAGCAACCACCTGGTATTCCACATCAGTGGTCTAACCAACACCTGGGATACAATAGTGATGGCCTTATATCACCTTAACAAGTACCCAAATAACACAGCAACAGCCTAGAACCACCTGGGATTCGATAACAATGGCCTAGCAATACCTTAGCAACCATCTGGAATTTCACGAGTTTCATTTTGTTCACAACCTTTCATCTTCTAATACTACATTTATATAAATTTTATAAAATGGCAACCATATATCCACATCCCATAGGAAGGTGAACGTACTGTATCCTAAAGCCTTAATTAAGGTACACAAATGGACCTTAAGACTACTGTTGCACAAATAAGCTAGCACAAGTTTTACTTTTGCCTACATATGAAGGGATGAGACATACTGAGCTGCCAAAAATGTTTTTGTTCAACCCATTATCTGTTTGTTTACAGAGTATGTTGTCATTTGTTACAGTTATAGAACATTTGGCATAGGAATCAAAATCAAAAAAATTCTGTTAATGTGACAACCGTAATTGAGACCTAGTTGATAACTGAGGTACTGTGATAATTTTGGTAACCGATAGGAAATTCTGGTCCATAAAATAACTCCTCCTCCTCTTACAAAGACTGTTCAGTTTGGTCATAGTGATGTACAGTGTCAAAAGTCAAATGAACAGTAGACAGTACTGTTTTAGTGTAACAACTCCAGGAGCCTAATATTATCTTGCTGAGTCACTGGTGTACATAAGCACGAGTGAGTCTACACACGAAACGTCAGTCTGTCCACTCAGCACCTTAATATAGCGCTACTAAATTCTTCAGATGAAAACGCTAGGAAAGAATTCAATACTGCAGACTGTTTTCAGCTGGATAATGACAGCCTGTTGGTGAAATCTGGATTAGTTCAGAGACTGTAGTCATAAATAAATGATCAAGCAAAGAAAGTGCAAGACATAAAAATGTTTGGAAAATGGAACGATATTAGAAACGACCACATATGACCGATAACACAGAAGCAAAGTAGAAAATCAATGAGAAAAAAGTAATTATTTTTCGGTTTTATTTTCTGTTTTGCTGCTGTTTATACAGACCTGTCCAGGGTGTATCCTGCCTTCCGCCCAATGACAGCTGGGATAGGCTCCAGCACCCTACCGCGACCCAGTA
>JAILXH010138300.1:0-11845 GCA_023558415.1 Piaractus mesopotamicus
TCTCTCTCTCTCTCTCTCTCTCTCTCTCTCTCTCTCTCTCACTCGTTCTTTCATATCAGCTCAGCCACACTCAATAGACTATGCTTCTTATCTTTTTCTCTCACCTCTAGCACTGTGCTCATTTTGTTCGCTCATAATTAACAAATGGGGCCCCTGCATGGATTAGAGTAAACCCAGTGGACCCAGCTCAGTCAAACTGAGCTCAAATGAGCTGTACTGAAACGAGCTGTACTGAAACGAGCTGTACTCAAATGCACTGTACTCAAATGAGCTGTACTCAAATGAGCTGTACTCAAAGAAGCTGTACTGAAACGAGCTGTACTCAAACAAGCTGTGCTCAAATGAGCTGTACTCAAAGGAGCTGTACTGAAACGAGCTGTACTCAAATGAGCTGTACTCAAATGAACTGTACTGAAACGAGCTGTACTCAAACAAGCTGTACTCAAATGAGCTGTACTGAAACGAGCTGTACTCAAATGAGCTGTACTCAAATGAGCTGTACTGAAACGAGCTGTACTCAAATGAGCTGTACTGAAACGAGCTGTAGTCAAATGAGCTGTACTGAAACGAGCTGTACTCAAATGAGCTGTACTCAAACAAGCTGTACTCAAATGAGCTGTACTGAAAACGAGCTGTACTCAAACGAGCTGTACTCAAATGAGCTGTACTGAAACGAGCTGTACTCAAATGAGCTGTACTCAAATGAGCTGTACTGAAACGAGCTGTACTCAAACAAGCTGTACTCAAAAGAGCTGTACTCAAACAAGCTGTACTCAAATGAGCTGTACTGAAACAAGCTGTACTCAAATGAGCTGTACTGAAACGAGCTGTACTCAATGAGCTGTACTCAAATGTGCTGTACTGAAACAAGCTGTACTCAAATGAGCTGTACTGAAACGAGCTGTACTCAAATGAGCTGTACTGAAATGAGCTGTACTCAAACAAGCTGTACTCAAACAAGCTGTACTTAAATGAGCTGCACTCAAACGAGCTGTACTCAAATGAGCTGTACTCAAATGTGCTGTACTCAAATGAGCTGTACTGAAATGAGCTGTACTCAATGAGCTGTACTCAAATGTGCTGTACTCAAATGTGCTGTACTCAAATGAGCTGTACTCAAATGAGCTGTACTCAAGAGCTGTACTCATACGAGCTGTACTTAAATGATCTGCACTCAAACGAGTTGTACTCAAATGAGCTGTACTCAAATGAGCTGTACTCAAATGAGCTGTATACAAGCAAGCGCACAGTTTGCAATACAAGATACTTCAACTATTATCTCATACTGTTTGGGCAGTTCAAGTCATTCAGCAGTTTTCTTTGAATAGCTAACTAGATACCCTTGCATGTTTTCCAGTGAGCATACCACAGGCTAGTTTTTGTTGTAGCACCGTTTCAACAGTTAGCTGCACCTACTTAAAAACAAAGATGTGTGGTGGGTCAGTTTGTGTGTAAGTCAGATAGCCCCCTCCTTTCAAAGTAGGTGATTCTTGGCCACATTAAGTGATAAATTGCCCCTGATTCTCTGACTAGGTAGCAGTCTGGTTCGCAAGACACGAAACATTTTTAAATTTCAACTTAGCAGCTATATGAAGCAAAAAAAAAAAAAAAAAATGAAAGTCATATGTAACACTTTTGATTACTCCAGTAGTTAGCAAGATTACTAGCATTAACTAGCATTTTTCATATAATTGTGTTGTTCTATATTTATTGCAATAACGTCAAGTTAAAAAGCAGAACACAATTTTGTACAAACAGCTATTCAATCAGTCATGTAAATGCTGGCTGGCTAGTTAGCTATTAAAACTAATTGACTATGAGCAAATAAACCTTCATTAAGTTGTTTTCATGGCATGTGATTAACAAAAAGCTTACTGACCAAAACTGATCCGAAGGACCTCCTCTCAACTGTTTGTGATACTATTCTCTGTTTATTGCCTTGTCCATGATGTTTCAACAGAAATAATTTAGTTCAATTAATGCAATCGTGTTGTGCATCACGTGTGTTTTGATTGGTTGTTTCATGAAGCATGTTCCACAAAATTGAGGCACTACAGCTGTTGCAGTTTCAAATAAGTTTGAAGTGTGTTGCAGGACAAACGTGCATGCAAAGAAAATGTAGTTTCATGCTAGTTTCAGATAACTAAAGTTGTGTGAAAGTGTCACCATGCACAGCTAGCCTAAGGGAAGTGAAAAGAAGTCAAAAGAAGCATTTAATTAAGTACAGGACGCTGCATCTGGGAGGGACAGGCCGAGCTATTTGGTTATATAAGTGCCGGGGATACTTTGAGCAAAACAAATATGGATGACAAGAAAGACGGCCTCAGGGGTGTGCCTGCAGCAGACGTTGTTTGGCAGTCAGATGTGGGGGCTGAACAGAGCTTTAGTACTTCGGAACCACTAGAAGTGCAGACTAGGTGTGTCTGATGGCTACCTTTGGGTGGCAGAATGCTCAGTAGACGGAGAATGACAAACACACACACAAAAGCCTTACACATCCAAAGTTTTTGACAGTCAAAGCTTCATTGAGGAACAGGGTCGATTGTAGGATGAGGTTAAATGTTCCCAATCCAGCCCTACTGAACCCCTAGCCAGTCTGTTTATTAGGGGTCCAAGCACTTAGTGTCAAAAACGTATTGGTTTTCTAATGATTGCTGGTTGTATTTGTTTTGCTACACTCTCAGAAATAAAGGTACAAAACTGTCACTGAGGCAGTACCACTCTTGAAGGGTCCATCTCAGTACATTTAGTCATGGAACATAACTGTATCATAATCCATTGAAATTATATTTTCTAAGATGTGCTGACTCCACACACCCCGTCTCGTCTCCAGGCTTTTTATTTTATTGTTCTGTTTTAAAACATTAGTTTATGAAAAGATACAAATATGTACTTTTCACCTGGAAAAAAACTTATTTAAGGTACACAATGGACCTTAAAACCACAGTTCTCCCTTTGAAGGTACATTTACATTATTTATACCTTGATGAATGGAAAATGTACCTGCATGGTACCTTTATTTCTAACAGTGTAGTGCTGCTCATATCACACCTCAAGCAGGTATTTAGAGGTAGTAGAACTATGCATGCTTAAAAATAAAGAAATCAAAAAGGGCTCTCTGCCATAGAACAGTGGCTTTCAATTCTTGTCCTGGAGTACCATTGACCTGCACATTTTAGAGTTTCATCTGCTCCCAACACACCTGATGCAACTAATGAACTAATTAACAAGCCCTTCCTGAGGTGAATTGTTGTGTTAGGGCATGAAGAATACCTTAACATGGTGGACTTAAAGAGAGAACCACTGCCACGGAGGAACCACTTTTGGTTCCCTGAAAAACTTTTAATAGATAGTTCTTGAAAGAGTCATTATGTAAATGAGATTTGCAACTACAACATGCTGGGCAGTGGTACTCTAGGACCAAGATACAGAACCACTGGCACAGAAGAACCACTTTTGGTTCTTTTTGGTTAAAGATAACACACTTCCAATTATTAGTTGAAATCTTGAACTGTCATTAGACATGATGTATGATGATTTGACTTGACATACTATAATAACATTTCTATTGCAGACACTCTGATACGATACTACATTTGATTGCTTGCTTGCTGTTAGGACAAGATGTAAGGGTGTAGCCAGGGATTTCTCATGGGAATCTTTATCTTATTGCCGCTGAGCACATCAGCAATGAGACACAATGTACAATGATGCTTACTGTGGTCTATTTTATGGCAAACAAGTAGGACGTCAAGAGCCATGGTATCTTAGAAGTCTGTTCACCAGTGAGAAACTCATCACCAATGCACAAAACAACAGTGCATAAATGATAACATTTCAAAATGTTGTCTGAGCAGGTTTGGGATTCACACTGTTGTACGAGTGGGTTCTTCAAAGGGATTACAGCAAACAAATCTAATGTGGCTCAGCGTGGATAAAAGCTAGTGGTCATTGAACTCTGTTTAATTAAAGAAGAATGTTTGTTATCCTAAATGTAGCTGATCAGCCAAGTTACGTTCTGTGTGCTTAGCTTGCTTCTTTAGTTTCAGACTGGAGCTATAAGACTAATGTAGCTAACAATTAAAGGAAGCTAATATCATCAATAAGCATGGTCTGAACTACCTGTCTAAATCATCACACCTTTGCCTCAAACCACATTGAATTCATTGTTCTGTCAATTATGGCAAGTCACCCAGACCCTGAAACAGCAAAGCACCCCCGCACCACCACACTACCACCACCATGTTTCACTGTTGGATAAGATGTTGCAAAAGATGTGCTTTTGCACCAGATGTAATGGGACCCCTGTCTTTAAAAAGTTCCGCTTTCGTCGCATCAGTCCACAGAATATCATTCCAAAAGGCTTGGTGGTCATCGAAGTGTTTACTGGCAAATGTAAGATGAGCCTTGATGTTCCTTGATGTTCCTCTTTGTTAGCAGTGGTTTTCGTCTTGTGATGCTCCCACGGATAGCATTTTTTCTGATTCTTTTTCTAATGGTGGAGTGATAAAAGTTGACCTTATCCGAGTAAAGTGAGGCCTGCAAGTCTTCAAAATGTTCGTCTGGGTTCTTTTGTGACTTGCTGGATGAATCGCCGCTGTGCTCTTGGAGGAATTTCAGTAGGCTGGCCACTTCGGGGAAGATCCACCACTGTTCCAAGTTTTCTCCTGTCGGAGATAATAGTTCTCACTGTGGTTTGCTGGAGTCCCAGAGTCTTAGAAATTGCTTTGTAACCCTTCCCAGACTGATATATTTCAATAACTTTCTCATCTCTTCTGAAATTACTTTTGAGACCATAGGGCTACTTTACATTGCTGGAAAGGTTCTATTTAAGTAACATATAGATTCAACAGGGCTGGCAGTAGTCAAGCCTTGGTGTGTTAATTTAATTGATCCTAATTATGATAAATTTGGTTGAATCATTGATTGAGTAATTAAGGGGGTCAGTTACTTTTTCACACCGGGCCAGCTGGTAACTTCTTCCTTCAACAAATGAAATTATCTTTTGAGAATAATCGAAAAAAGTTTGTCTTTGTCATATTTATATACTTTTTCATATCATATATACTTTTCATATACTTTTTCATAATTCAAATATATAATTGTAATCATGCATATAATTTTCTGAAACAAATAAATGTGAAAAAATATGCAAAAATAGAAGAAATCAGGAGGGTGGCAAATACTTTTTCATGTTACTGTAAGTAATCTAAAATACATTTTCAAAAGTACATACAAAGTATGCTGTACAGCTAAAATGTAAAAGTATATGCATATTTTTATATTGATGCCAATATGTCATATGCTATCAGAAAGCATGTAAGTAAGCCTATATAAGGTTACTTTACAACTCAAGCCACTTCATCATAAGTATGTGATGATTTAGACATGCAATGTGCACAATTGTACACGCAAAGCAATAATATATAAGCAAATGTCAGACAAACCTCTTGGTTGACTGACTACATTTGTGGAAAGGGGGAAACTGTTCAAATCTGTGCAGATTTATCACTTTAACTCAAAGGCAAAAGTGGTATTTTCCTTGACCCCCACAGGGCAGGATGCATGGTTGCTCCTTCACAGTGCTGCCCTCTCAAGTGCAGGGTCCCATTCCATGCTTCACTGAGCCGTTTTAAACAGGCTACATTATTTTCAATCACAAGGTGGAACTTTTAACACTGCAGTAACAGCAAATAGCTCGACTTTCCATTGCTGACGCGGCTAACATAGCAGTCGGGCTGCTTTTGTGCCAGAGACTAAGGACATCATCCCTCTTGTGCTTTTAGAACCATTATGACAATTTGTAGCGGTAGGGCAAAACGATTTAAACGCAAAGGTCAGTTAAGCTTGCTTTAAGCATCTTATTTACGTCATCCATCACATTTTTTTTTTGTTTGTTTGTCTGCGTGTCCTCTGCGCTAGCTTGGCCCGAGAGTGAAGCACATGTTAATGTGAGTCTTGGCTTTACCTTAGGGCCTCTTCAACTTGAGCCAGGCCACAGCTGACTCATTACGCCCCTCCAAGCGAATTTGTCACTTCAGGTTTGGTTATTTTGCAGCAGAAGCGGCCGAGACGCCAGTGAGGTTCTGCCGTCCTTGAGGCTGCATGTTATTTCCACAGAAACATACACTCTTAAAGATAAAGGTGCCAAAGCGTTTACTTCGAGTGATGCCACAAGCACCCTTGATTCCCTAAAGAATCTTTCACTGCATCGTTCTTTAAATGAATGCTTCAGGATTCCTGGGAAGTTACTGTAAAATCAACAGTATCCTAGTATTACAGAAACACACAGTTCAGTACCAGGCTGCATGTTTATTACCAGAACTGTACAATCTGAAACCCTTAAATGGCCAGTGCCCACAAAGCGGACCCAAGGTGTTATTATTCATTTCTATAACCTAAGAATAGCTCAGCTAGTTTGCACTGAAGTCCCTGTAGTTACTGAATAATAAGCATATACATGTAATAAGAGACTTTTAGGGATTAAAGAGAAAGGTGCCAAATGGTTCCTTGGAGTGATGCCACTGAAGAACCACCTTTGGTGCCCAAATGAACCTTTCACTGTGTGGTTCTTTAAATGAATGCCTCCGTGGTTTCAACCTAATCTCTGTCTTTAGTGAACTAAATGTGGCTCCTCTATAGCAGCGCTCCAAGCAACCCTTTGGGCACCTTTAGTTTTCAGAGTGTAATTGCTGGTGTTACGTAATTTGACTTAAATTATTTCTCACTTGTAGCTCTTTGAAACAGGCAGATTGACATGAATACCATTTTTGCTCATTCTTTTTCTAATGGTGAAATCATGACCTTGTCTGAGTTGAGCGAGGCCTGCAAGTCTTTAGATGTTTGTCTGGGTTCTTTTGTGACTTGCTGGATAAAGCGTCGCTGTGCTTTTGGAGGAATTTTGGTAGGCTTGCTATTTCTGGGAAGATCCACCACTGCTCCAAGTTTGAAACTTTAAGAGCGTAAAGAGAAAGGTGCCAAAATGCTTTCTTGGAGTGATGTCACTGAAGAACCACCTTTGGTTCCCTAATGGACTTTAAATAAATGATTCAATGGTTTCAACCTAATCACGTTCTTTAATGAACTAAATGTGGCTCCTTTATAACATCGCTCCAAGCAATGCTTTGGGCACCTTCGGTTTTTCAGAGTGTAAAAAATTCAATATATATATATATATATATATATATTAATTATATAATTACAGTAAAATAATCATGTAATAACAATTACATTAAAATCTTAAAGTAAAATGATTGCAATAACTCTCAACTTTGAAGATGTATATTCATAACTGTATAGAGCAAAAATCTTGGCTTAGTATCATCTCAGCAGATTCCAAAACAAACAGACTTCCGTAGAGTTTTGTATGTAAGGTGCAAAGCAGCCCTGAGACAAATTGGATTTCTGTCTAACAGAGACACAGTTATGTGGGCAGGTGGATCAATCATATCTGGGTATGAAATGCATGAAATGACAAGTGTAAATAGACTCGAAGAAGTCAGGAATATGAGCCCTCAGAAGTCACAGTTATTGCCAGCGATAACAAAACCATGGTGTAATTTTATATTAATTTATACTCACAGCTCATTGAAACAAATGGAGAAATTCTTTTGAAAATGTGGATTCTAAATGTTGTATCAATACCACATCTGTGTTTGTAAATAGTTATGGTAAGTTATGTAAGTTATTGCTCAGAAGGACAATCAACACTTTTTGACGTTGCTTTTATTTGCAGGCATCCAATAATGAAGTCTCAAATTCAGAAACAGACCTGATGATACAGAATGCTAATCAGTGTAAATTGCTATGTAAGTAAACATGGAACTACATGTTCAGGATTAAATAGGAGAGCAGAAGAAATGCCAAGTCTCAAATTCTAAAGATTAAGATGGAATGGGAGGTTCATAAGCCAGCCAGGCCATCGGGTGCGTCCCGAGGCCTCGGCGAGGTTCCGGCGTCCTTGAGGCTGAATTCATACCAGGTCCGGCACGAAGGGAAGTGAGTGCAGCCTGGATTGACGTGGATGAATACAGACGGTGCGCGTCCGCCAGGTGGCCTCGAAGGCGTGGCGTCTCCCATCAATCACTTCGGGCATCAAACGGAACGGGGGAATATCGGAAGCGAAGGTCCGAGAGAAAGTGGGACTCTAAATATAGGAGTCCGGCGATTTTGATGCAATTTTTTACGCCAGTTAAATGCGCTCTGACAAGAGGAGAGATGGGTTTCTAAGCGCGGGGGCGTGCGACCTTCCGGGAGGGAAGTTTCTCCACCATTACTATCCTCGCTGCCTTTGGCTCATGCCAGTCACAAACTCGTTCCTGAAGCGAAAAGCGCAAGTTCATTTATCACACTTTCCAAGCCTCATTTAGGTAGGCCAAGGATAGTCTGACAGTGCGAGAGAGAATAGGTTCATTTACTGTATCTGAACGAGTACAGAGACACACATACACATGCGTACACTCCCGCACTCAAACTGAAAGTCTGCATTTCTAACCTGTCAAGGACTAGTTGAGGTGTCGGAAGGTCACGCATTAAATTTGCCAACAGTAATTTATGTATTCATTTATGTAAGGGCTCTTATGCCTCGCTGATTATTTTTAGGCTTGTACGAAACTCAACTGGGTAATTGTGGATCTTTTCACCCTGTGTGGAGAGAGGGAGAGAAGACGGGAGAACGATGAGAGACGAACGAAGCAAGATGGGACTTCATTAGCTTCTAAACAGCATCATCAATTCATGTGCATGAACTTTGTACAGCATCATCGAGTTGCATATTTAGAAAACTTTGTTAAGGAAACTTCCCATTGAAACTCCACATGTATACAAAAGACGTACGTATCTTCAATATTAGAGTTAGGCATAAAGTTCAGGCCATCAATGTCAAACATTGTGGAAAACATGGGAAATAAAACCTCTATGATTATGCACATTTCTCCTAGCACCCCTATGGGATTCGGTTACTATGATAGTGCCAAGCTAATCGCGATTCATTAGAACATCTTTTGGTCATTCTAGAGTAAACACAGACAATTGGAGCTGACAAAAGACATTCCACAGTCTAATTTAAGCTTCAAACAGGCATATCTTATATTTTAGCTTGTTGTACATACTTCTTCAGTAAAGACTAGTACTGCTGCTAGAACTGACTGGAATGCAGTGGTTAGGCCACTGCTTTTAATCGCAGACAGTGACATATCTAGAACTTCCAGAAGGCCTAGAAATCCTAGACACATCAGTAAACTATCTAGAATATCTAGAAGACTTTTTTTTCTCATAAAACTGTTTCCTCCCATAGTAAATGACTGGTAATGAGTACTAGTAGCCAGTAAGTGACTGGTCAATTCTACTATGAGTTACTGATTATGTTGACACATTGGGCCTTTAGTTCAGTTCCTGAAGTCTGCACCAATGAGAGAGCTCTCTTGGCTGTATCTACCTAGATACTACCCAGAAACCAATGCTAGTTGGATTTTCTGTTAAGAGTTCAACCTTTTTGTTTCCAACCAAACAAGATGTAATACTGCAGTACATGCAGAGTTTAAATGCAACAAGCATGATGGTTATCATTACACCTCCTCTGCCTTATGACCTTTTAAGTTTTTGGCCTATTTCACATTTACATTTTTCTCAGTTACCATCTCTTAAACAGCTCTTCATCCACAGCTTTGTTTGCTTTGTTATTCACTACAATTTAGTTAGCATGTTTACGCTGATTTGCATGGCTATTGTTTGTTCCTCTGCTGGAGATTATTGGATTGAATTAAAGGTCTCAGGCGTGTGTCAACACATGCTGTCAACAAACATATTCATGGTCATTTGGAGCGATTTGTGAAGTGGATACGCACTCTCAGACACACACACACGCACACACACACACAGACACACACACACACACACACACACTCACACACACTCATGTACTCCATCAGCCAGGAGTGAGCGAGGAGGGCAGGCATTAGCATAGCACTCTTGTCTCGTCATGTCCTGTCTGCCAGCTGCTTTAGATTGTCCCCTGTCTCTTCCTCTCAGATACATACACAAACTCTGAAAAACCTTGTTTACTTGTCTTTGTCTCCAAGGCACAGTCAATCTTAATCCCATTTAAAGCTCCTGTTTCTCAGCCAACCTGACATACAGCATGCAGATGAGCTTACCTAAGCACACATGCACACGCATGGAGCACTCTTAAGAAGACCTGTGGTACAGCAATCACCTCGTAATCACTCGTGTCTGAAGAGAGACCTCTCCACAGGAGAAGCCTTCAGAACCCCTCCAAAACACTCCCACACGCATGGGGAACATAATGAGCTCCCACAGCTCTCAGTCATTTTAACCCTAAGAAGTCTACTACAAATTATTTCCAACATTTTACTACACGATTTACATGTAATTACAGAAAATATGTCAATAATTACACATTAATTACATGATGAAATTACAGTTACATTCGATGTATATTCTTTATTGGCAGGTTTGAAAAAAAATGTATGTACAAACCCTTTTTCTTTTGTTTGGAAGAAATGACAAAACATAGCAACAACTGAGTGTGCACGGTCAGAAAAAAGAGGTTTTAAAAATTCGTTTTAAAGGTACTTTGCACTCACTTCCTCAGGTGAAATGTGCACAACTACACGGTCATAATGTCTTTAAAAAAAAAACTTAAAAAATTAAAACTCAAAATAAAGAAGGAAAGATTTGCAACTAAGTGTGGCACAATTCTGTGGAATATAGTGCAATTATGTTCCTTAAACTGAAGGTACTGAGAGTGTACCTTTGATGGCACCACCCCAGTGACAGCATTTGGACCCTGGAATGTTCAGTTTAGCCTCTTTTTCTGTGAATGTACACACAAAAATCATAATAAAATAGCTCCAATTTCTACTTGCAAATACAAA
This sequence comes from Piaractus mesopotamicus, assembly GCA_023558415.1. Lineage (NCBI taxonomy): Eukaryota > Metazoa > Chordata > Actinopteri > Characiformes > Serrasalmidae > Piaractus > Piaractus mesopotamicus. Next base: position 10,896 of record JAILXH010138300.1, read on the forward strand.
TGCAGTACAAACTCAATTTCCTCCTTGTTTCAATGAGCTACATATGAGAAATATTTTTAACATTGAATTGCATCATTCTTTCGTCATCGCCAGTGACAACAGCGACTTCTTTTGGTTAAAAAGTGTGTCCTTTCGAGCAAGCACAGCTCCACTGGAACCACATGGCTGACCACAGCAGCAGACCGGGAGGCACAAAAATTGGACCTGAAATATGTCAATTTTGCTGCATATTCCAAAAGCCAAAATCTAACTAGTTGCCAAGCCCTCAACCTCGCAACCCTGGCTTTGTTTACAGGTTAACACAAGGTTCTGCCATGTTGGAGCATGTCCCAAAACAGTCTGGGCCGAAGGGGAGCAGATGATAAAAGCCCCCAGTGGTGAATCAACAACTCTAGCTTGTGCATCTCAATGTCCACTGCTCACAACTCTTGTAAATGGCAGAAAATCAGCATAGAAATGAAGCATGGAATATTACATACTGGACAAGATGTAGGACCCAACCACAATTCAAATACTGCTTCACAATGAAAGGCTTACAATGTAGTGATTAGTGCTGGACTACAGTGCATCACAAAGGTATTGGATGGAGTTCATCTCTACAGATAACACAGTTTCACTGCTCCACAGCCCAGTGCTGAGGGGCTTTATACCCTTCTAACTGATGTTTAGCATGGGACTTGGTGATTGGGCATGCTGCATTCCTTTATTGGTTACATTTTCCTGTAGTGGCAGATGGGCAGTAAGCAGCAGTACAAGAGTGTCACAAAAGCTTCACTATTAAATCACTATTCGTTGCTCAAGAGGGGATGTGCAAGTGAAACCTCACTTGGAGTGACATTTAAAATAAAGTGGAAGTGGGTAGAGGACAAATTGGAACAAGGCTCTTGACTGTTAGATTATAAATAGGGCATTAAGCCGCCAAGAAATTTCATCTCTTCAATGTTAAAGCT
>JAILXH010138347.1:1783-13510 GCA_023558415.1 Piaractus mesopotamicus
TGCAGCACTGATTTAGCTGCAGGGCTTGGTGTGGACTCTGTTTATGTGAATGCCTCCCAGTGGTAATCTAGAATCACCCGACGTGAAAACTGCAGCCTTGGGCACTCTTTATCGACGGAAAGGTGATCGGAGTCGCTCAGGACAAGGCGCTTGACTTTCCCTGGGGTTGGACCGCTTACAATTCAAATTAACTGTGCACGCTCCGGCCTGCTTTTCCTCGCCTTAAGGAGATTACATTTTATGAGCTTAGCCCTCTCATTCACTGAAATTGATACCATTTTGAACAGCTGCCAGCTAGCTCAACAGGAAGCTCCATTGAGGGGAAAGAAATGGAGGGAATGGCTTTTTTTTGCATGTGCACAATTTCAGTGTGGTCACATCCTGAAGAGACTCTTTAATGTATCTCTGGTGGAGATTCTTTTAAAAATTCCCAATACACCATCCTCACCAAAGACCGAGTAACCAATAAAGCTACTGTTTCACAGTTCAGAGATTCCAGTCAAGGCTGTGCTTTGTGCTGTAGGGAACCGTATGCAGTGTACTGCACTTAGCTTTTCCTTCTGAGACACTCTACAGCGCTGAATAGGTGGAAAAACAAGCTATATAAGCACTAAAAAAAGGCAGGTCATTTTCACTTTCTACACTATTTGTATATCTAAGTTTGTAGAATACTGCTCATCCAACGTTTCTTTTGAAATCAAGGGTATTTATAGTGAGTTTGTCCTCTTTTGCTGCAGGAACAGCCTCTTCTTGGAACAGCCTCTTCTTGGAAGACTTTAAACTTGATCTTAGAACATTGCTGTGAAAATTTGATTGCATTCAGCCACAAGAGCATTAGTGAGGTCAGATACTGATGTTGGTCACTCCAACTCATCCCAAAGATGTTTGATGGAGCTCCACCAGTTCAAGAACACAGTTCCACTGCTCCACAGCCCAGCGCTTGGCATAGTAACTGGGACCTGGTTCATATGCTTCAGAGCATCCCATTCTATGGTCATTGCAGTTCCCTGCAGTTTACACAAGCTGTGTGTGCAACTGAACACGTCTCAGCAATAGGTGCATCTTAAAGGGGAATTCCACCAATTTCCTATATTTCTGCATAATCCAACTGTTGAGATGTAAACAGTGTCATTCAGAGTGGTTTGATGTGAAATGGTCCATTCTAGAAAAACTTACTCAAAATTGAACCAGCCATCTGAAGTGTTTAGTGCTTCTAAGAGTGTCAAAACGAACCACTCTGAATGACTTGGTCTATCTCAATGACTGAATTATACAGAAATTTTGAAACACTGGTGAAATTTCCCTGTAAAGTAGCTGAAATCACTAATTAGAGTGAGCATCTGAGTCTGAATACCCAGACATATTAAATACTGTTTTACCACTCAGTAAATTGCTGTTGTCTTGGAAAAGACTAAACTGAGAGAAAAATGGGGAACAAATAAAATTGTAAACAGCTTGTAATTATCAACAGTATGTAATTATAAATAAAACACTCTGATCTTACTTTCTACGTTGTGCTCACTAATACAACACACTCAGAAGAAAATTGTACTATTCTGGGTACAAACGCTGTCACTGCGGTTGTACCCTCAAGGGTACATCTTCAGTACCTTTAAATAGGGAAAAGTTGCCTTGACTGCAGGATTTTTATTTATTTATTTAAAAAGGTTAAGCTTTAAAAAAGTACAAATGTGCCCATTTCACCTGGGAAAGTAAATGTAGTGTGCTTTTAAGGGGAACGCCACTGATTTTTCAAATTCTCTGCATAATTCAATGATGATAATTCAACTAAGAAACTAACTGAGTTAGAATTGTTCACAAAGGTGGAGAACAAGAAGCCTGCAGAACTTAATGCCTCTAAAACCTCCCTCACAGAAACCTATTACATGGCATGATTATGAATATGCTGCATTTTGCCCAAGACATTGTTTTATGACAGTTTTGAGATAAGGTTTTGGCCTAAAACATATTTTTAAAGATCCATTCATGGCGATGAAGTACATGTATGGTGTTGTGAGGCAAAGAGTCCCCCAAGAAAAACTTATTTAAAATAATCCCCAGTCAGTCATATCATGAAGAGATTAGCAGTGCTTAATCAGCAGGATTTCCAGGACTGTGGTGATGTGCCCACCGTGACAGGTCAGAGTTACTGAGGGGAAATCTCCATATGCAGTCAGCACTACACCAGAGGGGGCACTAAGGAGTGATGAAGCCTGTGGAACCTCGGACGACCCACTATCTATTCTAAGAGTGATGCTGACTTGAGTTTCACTGAAACAAGTTCAAGAATGGCCATAGAAACAGTTATTATACTTTTTGACCAAGATGGCACAGTATGAGAACAAAAGGGCAGGGACGCAAGCCCCCTCCATGATCTACCTGTACATGTGCCTGAACTGGATGTTAAAGGAGAACGCCACCATTTTTTGAGAATTTTTATACAAAAAAACACTTAAATGAAAACACTGATTTGAGACTGGTTTAATGTGAAATGGTGATTTAATGAGAAATTTACAAACTCAGATTTCTTTACAGTTATGGTGAAAGGTAGTGGGGTAATATATGCAAATATAGCCATTTTTTTACGATCCAAACAGGCCAGAGAACCTACGTCATTTGAATTTTTATATGTACAGTTGACCATGGCAAAATAGTGATAAATCTAAAAAAAAAAAAAAAAAAACAAATTTTCTTTGAGGACTATTTTGCTTTACAGCATCCTGCATGTACCTCTCTGTAATGTTTTAAAAGAAAGGTTTTAAGTCACAATCTTCTCAAAAATATTGTAAAACAATGTCTCAGGCACTGGGTAGTGCATTCATACAGTTTCAGGCAATACCTTTCTCTGAGGAAGCTTTCAGAGGCATTAAAGGCACTATGAACTCTTCCAACACACTCTAGAAAGGAGCATTTCACCTCAACCTAATCTCATTGACTGAATTATGCAAAACGTTTTGAAAAATCTGTGGAATTCCACTCCTCCATGTTGTACCTGTGAGGACACATTTACATTGTTTAATCATTGGGGGACAATAATGTACCTACATAGAACCCTACTTTAGTGAATGGGTTTGGTACACTTACATAAATAAAGGTGCCAAAAAGGGTTCATTGTGTTCTCAAAAACAAACCACTTTCAGGTACCTTAAGAATGTTTCAATGGATGGTTTAAGTGGCAAGAGCCTTTATACAGTTTGAAGAACCTCCACCCAATGTGAAAGTTCTACACCAATGAAAGAGCCTTCCTAGAATTGTATGTCCAATGTAAAGAATCTTTACCACTAAAAGGTTCTTCCTAGAACTGTATGTCCGATGTAACGGTTATTCACTACTGAAACGTTCTTCCTAGAACTGTGTGTCAAATGTAAAGGTTCTTTACCAATGAAATGTTCTTCCTAGCACTGTATGTCCAATGTAAAGTTTCTTGATCACTGAAAGGTTCTTCCTAGAACATGTGTCCAAGCCGAGAACCTTTTAGAAACCTTTATTTTTAGAAGTGTAGGGTGTATCACAGGGAAATGTGTTAGTCGAAGTTATGCCGCTATGAGAGAAATGTTGACATGAAAACATCACCTCTTCTTCTCAAGTGAAACAAAGGCGTACGCCTCACAAGGGCAGCTTAAATTACACCTCAGTTTTAGCGAGCAATTCAATAGGAAGTGAATCAATCTGAGGATGAACCGTCTCACCACATCCTGAGCAGCAGTCACCTGATCCAGCCAGAGGGAGACTGCAGTAATGTGCCTGAAATACTGACAGCCTTACAACCTCATACTCACACACTTGCTTTTTTTTTTTTTTTTTTTGAGCACGGCCTTCTATTAAGGGAAGGCGCAGGCAGTTTAGGCCTAAGAACTTTCTAAAAGCACCATTTAGTCTATTTTTCAATTTACTTTTGGCAGAAGCATCAAACATATATTTAGTAAGTGTTTACAGTTTAAGCACGGCATCTACATATCACAGGTCAATATTTCAGTTTAAGCAATCAAGGCCAGTACATTATTTGGGAGTAGTGCTTTCCCCTGAACAGTCTTCAACTGTGAGAGTTTAACGAGGACAATATTTTTTGTTAGTTGCAGGTGGTCTGTAGATGTACTTTAGCTCTTTGGTGCTGAAATGTTATTGACGCTTAGCTGGATAGATGTTCAAACCTAACTTTAATGGCTTGAGTATTGCCTTTCCTCCAGATTGGTTCTGTTTTACCTGTGCCAAGTGCAATTCAATCACTCCAACAAGATTAGCAGTGCTGGGTACACTCATAAAACACTACCCTAATGTTGCATATCAGCAATCCTGGCGGGTCCCGGCCCCTTAAGTCATTTTAAATGAAGCGCTGCTCTGAATCTCAGAGTCTGTTTCAGTCATCAGTCACTTTTGAACAGAAATGCAGGGCCAGGTGTAGGCAACGCTGCGTAGGCGTTTGGCACGAGGCTGGTAGGCGCCCCGTGGGACCGGGGCAGTCAGGTGTGTCTCTGTTTGCCTTTTGTTCGCTTGTGTTTTAGGATGTGCCGCTCATTGAGATGTCTGTGACCCATAACACCTGTGGCACAAAGCAGCTTCGGTTTTCTCATCAAGCCCTCTGGGTGTCTTTGGAACAGGAGCTTTTGTAACACTAAGCTTCCTTGAAAAGGAACATGTTTTCAACATGTTAATAAAAGCCCTAAACACACCTGATATCAATAGCGTAGGATCGAACCACGTTTGTCCCCGAGGCTTTTCACATTGATATTTCTCCCAAGAGGGACGAATCACGGGCTCATTTTTAATTCGTGAATCTTTAAGGGATCTTTAGCAATGGAAATTTCAAGAGATGCACAATGATATCAAAATCACATTGGCACTGGCAGATGTTGGTCTTCGACATGGGAATGATGTTAAGATTTGGACAATATTTTAAACCGATATTTGAGCAGAATATCAAATATCGATGGGCTTCTGTACCAAAATGTCTTAATTTTATGTCTTTTACTGCATTTGTAACCCACATAGAAATCAATGTTATGCTAATTATGGTAGATTGAGATTTCTATATTTTATAAATGTTTGTGTATCAGCATCAGAAGATACGTTCCTGGAAAATATTGGTTATCAGCATTGGTTTCAAAACAAAACATTTACTCCCTATACACCCATACAGTACATATATGGATATTACACTGCAAAAACAGCCCATTCTGAATTCACTGTTTTTGTGATGTCACATTTACCTTTACTGACACATTTACATGTTATAGTCACCTGTTTAGCCTATAGCAGTTTATAAATGTTTCAACCTAGACTACTTTCTGAATGCAGCACAGTACAGTATAGCCATTCAGAACAGGGGTTATTTACATATATCCATCTTAAAGGAGCTGTACCAAAAACAGCCCATTTAATAATAAAGATTAAGAAAAGAGGTTGGAAACTAGTCATGTAAAATTATTTATGACTGTTTCTTGGTACATAAAACCCACTCAAATCAAATAATTACAATACAAGAAAAATGTAGGATAAAGCCCCTTTAAGACTCATTATTCATTAAGTACTGTTATTTATTTGGTAACTACAATACAAATTAGTTATAAGAGTACAGAACTAAAGTTTGAGCCCACATATAGAGCCTTATGTTTAATGGATTAAGAGAATGTTTTGTAAAAAGAAAAAAAAAGAAAAAAAAAAGTCAAGCAACAATGTCATCTAGAGAACCAGAGTGGAAATCAACCCTTCAATATGGGGTACTGAAATACCACAAACAACCACAGAATCATAATGAGGCAGGATTTACTGGCTTTCTCCTTCTCGCATGGTGCATGTAACCAGTCATTATTTGGCTCTCCTCAACTCCACAGTGAAACTGTAGCTAAATCCAGGCATCATTGCAGGATCCATGACAGCATCCAATTATCAGCAACACAAATGAGGTGAAAGTCAGCTTAAAGTTGAGATGAGTCTTCATGAGTACTCTTTCCAGTACATTACAACAGGCTTTCTCCCATTCTTGAGCCACCACCAAACAATGAAGATAACGCTCACATTTGGAGAACAATATACCAGAAATACTGAGTCAGTCAAAAGCAAAGGGCATTCTACCTTCTATTCACAGTAATGACGTCTTATCTGGCATTCAGAAATGCTCCTCCCAAACCAGCTCAGACTAGTCATGCTTTTCAGGCACTGAAATGTAGAAAATGTGCGAGGTTTGCTAATTTACCAGGATTCAATCACAAGCTATGATGCCTGCAAATCAACAGAATATCACTTTTAGTCTTTAAATACTGTTATTTTAATTTATCTATGTTGTATTTCTTATTTTCCTATTTTGATCCTTCGGCCCATCTGTAGTAGTACAGACTAAAGCCCAGCTGCTCGCACTGCTTTTAAAGCGATACCTTCAGCGCCTTTGTCTTCGTCTGACTGGATGGTGCTTGGATAAAGAAACCAGCAGCAGTTTAACAAAACCAATAGCAAAGTGGACAACTACAGTCACATTGACAGCATCCATTGTAACAAGAACCCATTAGTTGTAAAAGCCAGAGGAGCTGTATATACAGTTGTATACAACAGTTTGAACACCCCTGGTCAAATTACAGGTTTTTGCTGAGTTACATTTCCACTACAGAGAACACACTTCTGCACATTTGTAACTAATGTTTATTTGCTGAATTTGACATATTGGAAAAAATAAAACTGTTGCTTTGCTAAATTTAAGGCATGTTTTAGATTTTATTATTTGCCCCAATATGTTAAGCTCAACAAATAACTGCACACTGTGCAGAAAATTGTCATATTTAAGTTTGTTCCCTGAAGAGGAGGGGTTAACTTATTTTGACCAGGAGTTTTCAGACATCTGCATATGATTGTATATGATACATACACAGACTGGCCACTTTGTATCTAAAGTCACTGTCCATTTTATCATCTCCACTCACCATATAGGTGCACTTTGTAGTTCCACAATTACAGACTGTAGTCCATCTGTTCATTGGTATACTTTGTTAGCCAGAGTTTTAAAACACCTCAATGTCACTGTTGGACTGAGAATAGTCCACCAACCAAAAGTATCCAGCCAACAGCGTCCTGTCATCAGCAACACAAACTTTGCAGCGCCAGGTAAACTACTGTCTCTGACTTTACACCTACAAGGTGGACCATCAAGGTAAGTGTGTCTAATAGAGTGGACAGTAAGTGGACACAGTGTTTAAAAACTCCAGCAGCACTGCTGTGTCTGATCCACTCATACCCGCACAACACACACTAACACACCACCACCACGTCAGTGTCGCTGCAGTGCAGAGAATGATCCATTACCCAAATAATACTTGCTCTGCAGTGGTCCTGTGGGGGGCCTAACCATTGAAGGACGAGGTAACCAATTATGTACAGAAACAGATGGACTACAGTCTGTAATTGTAGAACTCCAAAGTATGTGGAGTATCCTCCACAATTACTGGTTCCCTCTGGTAAAGATTAGTAAAAAGGGCTATGAGAAATTAACCTTTTGATGGATTAACTTCATTTTACACTGAAAAAAAAATTAGAAAAATTTATTTGAAGTAAATTTATTCTGAGAGAAAAACAAGAATTGTTAGAAAAAAAAATGTATTTGAGGCACTTTATCTATTGATATTTAAATTGATCAGAGTGTGAAGGAACTTTCGAGCAGTAATCTGTGACTTACCATTTTACAGGGGTATATTTACCAGGTGACACAGAGGTCAAATTCCCTTAATTATTCTTCAACAGGGGAAAGACAAGAAGAGAACAATTCAAATAAGGGAAAATTATGTTGACCTTAAATGGCTATAAAAAGAAATAGCTAGTCGCAAGGTCAAACTTGCCTAGAGGAAGACCCACATTTATTTTGGCCCCATACACAGTGAGGAGGAAGGCAAAAAATACTCAAGGATCACTGTGGGAAGGTTACAGAAAAAAGGATCATCTTGGGGTCACCAAATCTCCAAAACTACCATCAGACACCACTCCATGCCAATAGATTATTTGGAAGACATGCCAGGAAAAAGTCTTTCCTGTCATCTAACCAAAAACATAAGTGCCTGGAGTTTGCTAAATGCTGCTGGGACTTTGACTGGAACCGTGTTCTATGGTCAGATAAAATGAAAATTAGGCTTTTTGGCAACAAACACTCAAGATGGGTTTGGTGTAGAGAAAAGTATGACTAAAAAACAACCTGATGGCCACTGTTAAGTATGGTGGAGAGACAGTGATGTTGCGGGGTTGTTTTTCCTTCAAAGGCCCTGGGAACATCATTAGGTTACATAGCATCATGGAGTCCATGAAATACCCGGACATTTTAAATCAAAATCGCTCTGCCTCTGACAAGAAACTAAACATGGGCCGTTGCTAGATCTTCCAGCAGGACAATGACCCAAAACATCTGTCCAGATCACACAAAAAGAGTTTACTGAACACAAAATCAAGCTTCTGCCGTGGCCATCTCAGTTCCCTGATCTAAACCCCATGGAAAATCTGTGGTGTGAGCTAAAGAGAAGAGTGCACAAGACAGAACCAAGGATTCTGGATGATCTGGAGAGATTCAGGAAAGAGGAATGGTCTCAAATTCCCTGCTCCAACCTTATAAGATGTGCTGTTTTATTTGGCAAAGGAAGGGTGAACAAAATATAAAATGCAGGGGTGCCAATAATTGTGGCACACGTGGATTTGTTAAAAATAATTATTTCTCAAAATAAATTTACTTCTGCCAGAAAGACTTAGGAGGCAAGAGTGAAGAACAATTTTATATCCTCAATAGAATTTTACAAGTTGAAAGATAACAATTCAGCAAAAGTCTTTGGCGTAGGCCCCGTCCTCAGTCCAGGTATTGGAGCATCAAGACCCTCGCTGATCCTGCCAGATAGAAATGGCAGGGGTGGAACCTACCCCCCCGGACAACGAGACAGGGACCCAACTGGTGGTGGTGGAGAGGGAGGAGGGGAACGTCAAAACATAAGCACCTGAAAGCAGCAGAATATCTACGTAAGTCGAGTCATTTTAAAGACTGTGATTGGCCAGTAATGTATGAATGAATGACGTAGCTTTAGAGTCTTCCTGGCAGAACTTACCTTTAAGTTTCCATTTCAATTAAAGGTTGGATTTTCTCATTTTTTTCAATGTGAGATTAAACTAATTTACCAAAAGGTCAATCTCTTATGACCTGTTCTACTCATCGTTACCAGGGGTAAAAATAATTGTGGAGGGGACTGTATATGGTAAGTGGACAAAATGGAAAAAGACTGCAGATGCAATGAGGTGTACTTAATCAAGTGGCTGGTCGATGTACCCTCACCAGTTGGAACATCTAGTTAGTTGAAGGTAATAAATGTATCATGATGAACCTTATTTTGTCTACTCATATAGCTGTAACAAAATGCACTGCTTTTTAAATGGGGGGGGAAAAAAAACTTTTTTTTTTTTTTTTAGGGTCAAATTTAAGTAAATAGCACAACATATATCACTTCCTTAAAAGGGACTTATGGAAATGACTCATTCTCCCCTGACACCCATACACTAAAACACTATGCTCAACACAAACTTCATCTCAAGACATCTGCATACTCCAGTGGTCAATAAATAGAGAAAGGACTCTTCAGATGGAAACACACTGCAGTTGGAACAAAGGCAGGGTTTTGTCAAGTCTTGGAGTAGGTAAACAATGTGTTTAGCTTATGCTCTGCTAAAAGACCAGGGAATTTCACCAAAGACTGCCAAGAGGCACACCTCACGTTTTCTTCCTGTTGTTCTCCTCATTCTACATTAGGAATGCATAAACCAGACGCTCAAAAACAACTTTTGAGACATAACATGTCTCCACAGAACACTGTGAACACATTTGGTGTTCATTTAGCCCAAAGTACTGCGTATTGTTTTCCTCATGCTTCCTATCAATCACTAATCTTATGGCCTGTCATTTCACATGAGATCCACTTCATGGGCACATCTATCACGGCAATCAGAGTGTCTGACACTTTGCAGAAATTTCTCTCCTCCCCCGGGTTATTTTGTTGCCCCCAAAATAACATGAAAAAGAATATGAATCAAGAGAAATCCAAGTTACCGTATTTCAAGTCTGTCAAGTATATATACATTTCAAGTGCCAGGTTTTCTTCTGTCAGCGCAGCCATTGCCAGATGGATAATTCATACAAAGCGAGACTGTCACACATGAAAGACATCAGCTTTACGGGGTCGAACTGATCAAACATCTGCAAACACTTTTCCCGCTATAATGTTTGGCTGGAACACAATTATTTGCATGTGCTCCACCATTGCCTCGTGGAGGTGTCTGCTAAATCTGCTCTTCTGCAGTGCACAGGCTTTAAAGATTATTGCGAGTCTGCTCATAAGCTTGGGCTCGTACATTTGCATAATTTTCATACGCGGTAAGGACGGAGAATTTGCGGCGGAATGGGAAACACGGAAAGGGCCGTGTTTGCAGAAAGGAAAAAGAAAAAGAAAGCAGGGCAGAAATATTGTACAGGCTCAGTCTGCATACTCAAGACAGGCTTTCCACCCACACTTTTCAGACATCTTGTGCAGAGGAAATGATTACACTGTAGAGCAAAGGCAATAAGAGCTTGCCTAAAACTTCTCCCTTTAGCCTCTCTCAACTGTTCTGATTATCATACAATTGTCAAAGAAACCGACTGAACTCTAGCTAGTCCGCTAAGTACTGCAATTTCAGTTCGTATGACCCGATATGTGGAATCAAAGAATGGAGAAAATTTAACACAAGAACCACTTATATTGATATTTCTACTGAAGCTATATTGTGTGATAGAAGATAGAGCTTTACACCCCAGGGACTCTGAAGAGTATCTCTAGAGTGCTTGCCGGGTGTGATTTAACGCCATATAAAATGACATTTGTCAGCACACTACCTCAAGTGTTTAGACAGACTGTTGAGGTTGGCCTGGAGAGAAGATTGGTCTTAAAACTGATGGGCCCTGTCAATGTAATGGAAGGTGTCCTATATGAAAGCATTAGGTCTTTATGCTGCTCTTGTACATGCAATATTTTGAAGTGCCTAGAGATAGAGAGTGTGTGTAACAGTGTCCAACAGTAATAAAAGCACATTTGATGTACAGAAGTAAACAGTATAGGACAAACCCTTAAACCCTAAGATAACCCTTAGAAGTCTGTACTAACAAAAGCCTGGCGTCATTCATTTTTAATTGTTGTCAGTGTTAACAATTTTGTCAAAAGGCCACTGGAGTTCTTCCACCAACCTTGCCAAATCATGTCTTTAAGGGGCCTAAGGGGCCAGACCGTTATCCCTCCTACACTAAACTTTACTGTTGGCACTATGCATTCTGGTAGATAGCATTCTCCTGGCATACACCAAACAAAAATTCAGGCATCACACTGCCAAATAATGAAGCGTGACTCCAGAGAACACATTTCTACTGCTCCAGAGTCCAGCGGTGGTGTGCTTTACACCACTCCAATTCAAGCTCGTCATTGTACAAAGTGATCTCAGGCTTATGTGCAGCAGCGTCCATTTCATAATAATAGGACTTACAGTTTATCAGGGACAGAAATATCATGAACTGACTTGTGGCAAATGTAGTATCCTATGACAGTGCGACGTTTAAAGTCACTGAGCTCCTCAGTACGACCCATTCTACAGACAATGTTTATCTATGTGCTTGATTTTACAGCGGGTGAAATAAGTATTGAACACGTCAGCAATTTTCTAAGTATATATATTTCTAAAGGTGCTATTGACATG
>JAILXH010138396.1:0-14300 GCA_023558415.1 Piaractus mesopotamicus
ATCTATATATATATATATATATATATATATATATATATATATATATATATATACATATATATATATATATATATATGTGATACAGTCATATGCAAAAGTTTGGGCACCCCTGGTCAAATGATGTTTTGTTGATTTTCTAAGTGAAAATACATTAACACATGCTTTACAGAGAACACCCTCCTGCACATAGTAGAGTAAATTAAATAAAATTTAAATACATGAATTAAACTGCTGTTTATCTGCTGAATTTGTCAAGAAAAGTAAGTATGGTCTATACAAAAGTTATTGTACACATTTTATATTGTATATTTCATCATATATTTTAAATTTATATTTTCTCAATATGTTAATCTCAGCAAGTAAATAAAGTGCACAAAATTGCCATATTTAAATGTTTTCCTTGTAGAGGATGTGTTAACTGATTTCTGCTTAGAAAATCCACAAAATAAGTAATTCGAGGTATTTAAACTTTTGCATACGACTATCTTGGCAACAGTATGCAAAAACAAATACATGGGAAAGGCACAGATACAACATTGACATTTAATCTGACTTCTTTTATATATCGTGAAAGGATTTGAACTGGTGACCCTGTGCTTATGGATTTGAGAGGCTTTATCATGGCACCTGTCAAAGCTTAATCGGGTCGGGTAAGAATTCTTTATTGTTCTCATTGGGATATTAGCAACCTTCTTTATTTCAAAGAAGTGTCCAGGAACTACTCAGGTACTCTACTCAGGTAGACTAGTGCTGGCTCAGCCTTTCTTCTGACAGATTAAACAAAGATTAGAATTGACACTGTCTTGCTGAGTTTTTGTAAATGCAGATATATTCATTTTGGTTTTTCACATTCTGCTGTCCTGCAGATGCAGAGATCAGTGTGATATGTGGTCAAGAACATGCACAAATATAATGTAGGAGATAAGCATAGTGATGAACCCAAACAAATTATGGATTAGATTACTGTGACCTGCATATTTTTGCATTCTCAGTGTTGAATTAACCATGCAGCCGTGAACAGAGCTCTTGATTTAAACCCCCTATGTTGTGATGCCCCCCCCCCATAGTCTCGCTGACACGCAAAGAGGATTAAATATAGGATCCTTATAATCACACCCAAAGCCAGCGATGCCGTCTGCTTCCACAGACCATCATTGTAAGAACACTGTAATTACAGCGCTATAATTCTCACCAACTCAGGTGCCGGTCCCTGCAGATTGGTAAAAGCCAGTTGGTCTGCTGACTGTCAGATCAGATTCTCTTGTCTGAAAGTTTCATGCTCCTCTGTGGGACAGAGAATGCAGAATTGTGATTGGCTAGTCCACACATCTGTTCACGCCTTGTCAAAGGGATCTTGTTTTGGTCTGTTACAAGTTTAACAAGTTTATCATTGTGTTGTGTAATATATAATGCAAGCAGAAAAAAACAAATCTGTTTTGAGCAGAACCAAAATTCAGTGTTTACATACTGTTCCTGCACTGCTGAGAACAAAATTAAAAATCAGTGACAACAATTGGTTTTATTTAGGCTGCAGGCTGTATGTAATTTATTAGAGTAGATTTGAAAAGATATAAAAGCAAGACTGTGGAACTTTACAGTTTGTGAATCAGGAAGTTGCTCCATGATGTAGCTCACAGATAGACCACAGGATGTTATGATTGCATGGATAATGAGAGCAACACACAGATCTAGTTTAATGAATAGGAATTTTGGTCCACTCTAGGTCCTACCACAGCATCTCAATGAGGTTAAAGTCAGAACTTTGAGTAGTCCACCCCAAAGCCTTCAATATGTTTTTGCTTGACTAGCCTTTCAGAGGTGGACTTGTGTTTCAAATCATCTTGCTGCATATCCCAGTTGCGCTTGAGCTTCAGATCACAGACTGATGACCGGACATTCTCCTATAGGATTATCTGGTAGAGAGCAGAATTTGTGGTTCCATCAGTTGTGGCAGGTCACCACCATGTTTGACTGTTGGTGTGACGTTCTCAAGCTTTACGCCAGACGTGACGGGACCCCTGTCTACCAAAAAGATCCACTTTCGCCTCATCAGTCCACAGAGCACTGTTCACGTAGGCTTTTGGCAAATATGAGACAAGAATTTTTGTTCCTCCTGGTTAGCATTGTTTTTTGCCATGCAGCGCTTCCATGGATACCATTTTTCCCAGTCTCCTTATCTAAGGTGAGTGAGGACTGCAGTCTTAGACGACTCTTTTGTGACTTCCTCAATGATTTGCTGTGCTCTTGGAGGAATCTTGGTTTCCAAGGCTACTTCTAGGAAGATTAACTGTTGTTCCAATTTTCTCCACTTGGAGATAGTGGCTGGTACCTTGGTTCACTGAACCAATAGCCTTAGAAATGGCTTTGTAACCCTTTCCAAGCTGATATATTTCAAGTACTTTTTTTCTTATGTCTTCTGAAATTTCTTTTGATCGCAGGATAGTGTGCCGTTGAGACCTTTTAGCCTACTTCAGACACTTTTCCACAGCCCTGTACTTTGTGTACATGTGAGAAATGATGTTGATCCAAAGACAACTGAAAGTTTGGAACTAAGACATAAATAATGAGCTATTTCAAATTCTTGTTAAATTGTGGGCAACACAGAATGAAAAAAATAACAATATTAACCTGTAATGGAGGTTTTAAATAAACGCTCATGTTCCAGTTAAGGATGATGATGTTCTCTATTGATTTGTGTTTCTGTTTCTGTCTTACATCCAACAGCTTATCATTTGTTTTAAATCTGTTGATTCAGTGATGAGTTCACAAACACATGATCAAATCAAGGCTGGGGTTTACAAGGCTACAGATCATTCCCTGTGAATTTTTGTTACATATATCAACTACAACAGCAAACAATCTGTAATAGCACTGTTATCTTTACTGATTAGTCTTCTGTGTAATATGAAATGTAAGATTTCTTTTCGGTAGTTTAATTACTGGCCGTAAACGCATTCTGAAAGCAATATGATAACCAGTGTTATAGTGTCAGGCCCATCTCATTTCCGTTTGATTCATGCTGACCTGCAAAGCTGTTGCTGTGACAAGATTAGACCTCTTTCTGTGAGCCAGACTCAGCTACTCGTGTTAATCCTGGTTTGTATTTCCAGGACGTGATTCATAGGAAATCTAGAGAATGCAAATAAGATTTAGTCATAAGTCGGTTTATTTCATAGAACTATACATGAGATTCAAGTAGCATGTATTTGTTTGATCTGTGAACCAAAACATGAACTATACTGTGAAAATCTTTTTACATCAGCCCTACGGCCTAAGACGAGCACTTAAGCTGTGCTTTTTTAGGCTGTGTTTGGGTTGAATTCATTTGCTTTTTAGAGTTTCCTGCTTTTTAGAGTTCAGCTGGTCTTTTTCTGTATCGCCATTTGAAGTGAAAAGTGAAACTCATGTAGATTTACTGACGTGATTTACCGGACATAATAATCATCGTTCAGTTTAGACTGACGTTATGGAGAATTATGCTAGACATTCAGTTTTTCCAAAAACGTATTATTCCCATATATATATATATATGGACAAAAGTATTGGGACACCTATACATGGCACCTTACACTGTAAGTTATAACAGCCTCCACGTTTTTAGGAAGACTTTCTACAATATTTTGGAGTGTCTGTGAGAATTTTTGCCCATTCATCCAGAAGAGCATCTGTGAGGTCAGACACTGATGTTGGACGAGAGAGCCTGGCTCACAATCTCTGTTCTAGTTCATCCCAAAGGTGTTCAGGGGGGTTGAGGTCAGGGCTCTGTGAGGGCCAGTCAAGTTCTTCCACACCAAACTCACCCAGCCAGGCCTTTATGGACCATGCTTCGTGCACAGGGACACAGTCATGCTGGAACGGAAAGGGGCCCACAAAGTTGTCTTGGTATGCTGAAGCATTAAGATTCCCCTTTACTGGAACTAAGGGATCTGTGTTTACTTAGTAATCAAACCCTGGTTGTATTGTTGAATAAATACACTACACTGTTGTGCACTTTTGTGCACTGTTGTGTGTGTTGTACACTCACACAAATGTCTACAGTTCAATATAAGCAAAGTGACAATATAAGCAAACATGCATGCTAAAAACCCTAGAATTAGCAAAATGTATATAAAATTTATTTGTTAGCTATGTTGGAGCACCAAGTTAGATGTTAGAACGATTTTGTTTTCAAAGGCCCCATGATGTCTCAGTGAATCCATAAACTTTTTTTTTGTACATTAATTTGCATCAATTCAGCACACCAAATTCACATTTTGCATGTTGCAGCATAATATGACTGTGAAATCTAACAACTGTGGAAAATGACTGTGGTTAGTTTAATTATATTAATTGCGTTTATGTGATTATGTAATAATTATGACAGGCCTATTGCCATCTGTATTTTTCCTCTTTCCGTCAAGTGATGTAAACAGGAAGTGCAACTGTCATCAAGCCAACTGATTGATAAAAGATTTGTTGCCAGCTTTTACTTATCAATGTAATGAATGATGTCAGTTACTTGTTGCAGCTTTACAAAATATCTGGGTGATCGATGATAACCTGTGTTTTATTAGGCCCTAATTATTATATATAATGAATGCTGCATAAGACCTATCATCAGAGGCTGAGTAGCAGTGTTAAATGCAAAGTACCTTATTGCTTCTAAAATGTGTACAAGGGCTGGGCAGTAAGACAGTATTGATCGTTATTGTGATAAATTACATCACAGTATGTCACAGTATCATTGCCGTTGGAACAAAACCTCAAACCTCCAAAATAGCAGCTTTACAGGAAAAGGAAAAAAAAAAATTTTTAATGGAAGTTAATGTAAAAAGATTTGATTTCAGGTCGTTGAGCATTTCTGTTGGTCCATTCATGAAGTTTTCACACAATGTGAAGTCAAGCTAGCATTTTAAAATTAAAAAAAAAACAAAAACGTACCAAAATGGAGTTTTAAGGTTTTATTCCAACAGCGATGATATGCCTGTATGTGTGTATCTGGATATTGTCAGTACTTAAAGAACATTGAACAACTGCTTGCTTCCTTCAAAGAGAGCATAATTAGTCTTGTTTGATTGGATTTAATCCAAGGCAGCATGTCAAACATTGAATGAAAATAATTTGTATTAGTTGTTTTTGATAGTATTTTCAAATGTGGTACTACTGATCATTTTTTATCTGTTCCAACTTGTCAGTTGCCAGGAAAAATAAATATTGTGACATATTGTGGATCGTGAAAATTTCTTTAAATATATGTTTTTGGCTCTATCACCCACCACTAATAAATACCCCACTACAGTTCATTCTAGTCTGTGGTTGTGAGATTTAGAAGTCTGTGTTGCATAGAACTATAGTTGGAGGGGACATGATGATGATAGAGAGGTCAACTCAGGAGGTTTTTCATCTGCATCTGAGTGGATGTGTTGGGACAGTGGCCTGCTGGGGCAGACAGCAAGCCTCAGATGGGGTTCATATTCATATAATGTGACTTAGGCCTCCTCTCTGGAGTGCAGGGACGAGACAGTCCACATCTTTTGCGTGCTGGCTTTGAGTTCTTTGGCCCCGGCCTGGCAGAAACACACAGCACCTGAGTTCTCTGGCAGAGGCCCACTCTGTCCCACAGCTGCGCAGAGCGTTCTCAGGGATTTCATCACACGCCCGGCCACTCTCAACATGAACTTTCTCTGCTGAGACATAAACTCAGACTGCCAATAACTGTTAGATGTTGAATTTCTCCAGATGTCAATTTCTCTGTGTATGTTATTTTTCAGATAATTCTTATCAACAAATGTCTGTCTACCATATGGTTGCACCTTCTTCCGTTCCAGTTTCCATTCTTAGAAAAAAAGGTACTGAACTGTCACTGGGGCAGTACCCCTCTTGTCACTGGGGTGGTACCCTCAAGGGTACATCTCAGTACCTTTAGTCAGTGAACATAATTGTACCATAATCCATTGAAATTGTATTTTCTAAGTTGTGTTGACTCCACACACCCTGTCTCATCTCCAGGCTTTTTATTTTATTGTTTTGATTTAAAACTTTAGGTGAAGAAAAGGTACAAGTATGTACTTTTCACCTGGGAAAAAACTTACTTAAGTACACAAATGGACCTTAAAACCACTGCTGTTCCTCTGAGGGAACATTTACATTGTTTGTACCTTGATGAACAAAAATGTACCAGCACAGAACCTTTATTTCTGACAGCGTACCTTACCATGTGGTATTTGTGTCGCAGTCGTGATGTTTGATTCTTTATGCATTTAACTTGACAGATGGCATCAGTACTGAATGAATATAAACGGTGTAAAAGAAATGATTGATAGAATTTCACTTGCAGGCTTAAATCAAACGTGTTGATGTATGGTTTTGAATTGTTGTTGGATTCATCTTATAGATATTACTGATTGAGTGTTGAGGAATGCAGTGCTATAATCCAATCAATAAAAATCTCAGAGAAATTGTACAGTGCAAAGGGCTTACTTTTCCATCATTAACAGTACGACATGTCACTTAGTATCAATATTTAATGGTGTGATTCCACATTTTCATGTTTATTTGGAAAACTATTCCTTTGAATGAAATTCTGTGCTGAGCTTTGTACTTGTTTGTACCCAAAAGCCTTCTCTTAATAGATTTGTCACTGCAATATCTGAAGACATTTTGAATGGACTTACAGTAAATAGTGAAGAATGTCCTAGTTGACCTCCCAGCTAAACTTAGGAGGTTCTGATGGTATTCGCTACAAGGTTGCCATAGCAGCTCTCTCTCTCTCATCTCCCTGGAAATGACAGAGCCCAGAGATGAAAAGGCTGTCCTTGCATTCCCACTGCTGACTTCTAAACATTTACCCCAAAGCCAAAGATGGCTGGAGGGTCTGGAGAGGAATGCTTGGGCCATTTTAAGGCCAGAGTATTTTTTCTCAGTCTGCTCCAGATAGAACAGCCTGGAGCTGGCATCAGATTGGTTGGATGTTATGAGACGATAAGAGGCTGCTAGGTGTTCTTAGTGGTTTGGGGACCATCTCTGCAGGAGTCAATTATGAACTTTTTCACCCTTGTGAATGTCATTCATGCCTGGTTATAGTCAATGGATCTCATTCATGAAACATTTCTAAATACATAAGCAAATTGTGAGCAAATTGCAAGCAAAATGGACTTTAGCAGAAACTTTTTTTTGATGTACATACACCATGAAAACACCAGATTATTGTGGAATGTGCATATTAAAAAATATCAACAGCTTCTAAATTGAGCATGTAAGCATGGTTCTTTACAATTACCAAATTACAGTAATACACAGCCTTGAACGAAAAATTACTGTCATATAAGGGAGGCATCAAACTCGCTGACAAAGCATTATAACTCAAAAGATAATTCATTATTTGAAACCCCTTTAACAATGTGATGTCTCCCATGCACTGTAAAAACAGTTGGGGTTTTAACTTACAAAACAACTGGCTGCTTTAAAATTCAAATAATGCAGGAACAGAATGTAAGACACAGATTATTGTTCTGTTTACGTACTATTTGAGGTTCAGCAAAGTCCGAATTTGAAGGCAGCCAGTTTACTTATTTTTGAAGGTAAAACACCATGCAAGGCTATTTTAAGGCTATAATTAAGCATGCCAAAATGTATTGGCTATCAATGTAAGTTACCGACAAAAAGAATTTTCACCCCCGCCTTATTAGGAACACTATTCTAACATTGGACAGGATCCCTCCAATCTTGTGAGCTTGTGCCCACTGTAGTCTCAGATTCCTGTTCTTTCCTGACAGGAATGGAGCCTGATATGGTCTTTTGATGTTGTAGCCCATCCACCCCAAAGTTTGAAATGATGTGCATTCAGAGATGCTTTTCTTATCACCACTGTTGTAAAGAGTGGTAATTCAAGTTAATGTGTCCTTCCTGTCAGCTTGAACAAGTCTAGCCATTCTCTTCTGACCTCTCTAATGAACAAGACATTTCTGTTCACAGAACTGCCACCCACTGGACGTTTTTTGTTTTTTTGCATTAATCTGTACAAACTCAAGAGACTCAAGAATTTTAGAAAGTGGAATGATGTATTTCACTAAAAAGCAAACTTACCTGTAAATTCCCTTCTTTTTTACAGCAAACAGGTTTTGAGCCGTAGAACGCAAGCATTCTGTTACTCAGTAGCTGATGCCAACCAATCAGCTACCGGTTGCTGATTGGTTGGCATTACTGCCACTGAGTGCTGATTGGTTGGCATTACTACTACTGATTGCTGATTGGTTGGCAAGCAGAGTAGCTCATTGGCTGTTTGCACTTATTGACGTCATGAATGTACATGAGGTGCAAGTCCTATAACTGGAGTTCTCAAGCTTAAAAACATAACAGCAGTGTTAAAATGCTTTATGCTGGTCTGTGGATTGCCGTTCAGGAAATGAATGCATTCTTTTGTATGAAACCATTTATAAACTATAATTTTACTCAAATACTCCATCTTCACCCATTCATTCTGGACTCTCTCAGGAGCGCCCTCTAGCATTTGACTAACCCGGAAGACATTACAGAGTTCTCTGGTTTCACCACCCCACTCGTATTCAGGCTCTCCACCCTAAAAGTCCTTATGTAAGTGAAACTAAGACAGCCAAAATTAAATATTTATTTTCTATTCTGACTGAACTACTTACAACACGGTGTGGCTATGCCACAATATCTAAAGTGGTAGCTGCATGTAAAGGGAGTAACACCAGCAACCTCAGGAAACACTTACAAATATAACATTTTGTAAATCTGAAGCAGTGCAGCGTATTCACTTAAGCAAAGTATTCACTTAAGCTGCTGCTAGATAGTACCTGAAATTTGCTAATTGACTGCATTACCTGAGATGAAATAGAAAACATAGAACATATCTCACCTGAATTTTAGAGTCACAACTGTCTTATCCATGCACTGCCCAGAAAGTATTCTTTTGTTCTTGCTGTTGCAAGATCGGACTAGCTTTACAAAATGTTGGCAAATATGTCATTCAGTCTAATGAGAAACTGCAGCACACAACTAGGTTTTTCTCAAAATACCTCAATAAAAGTGCACTTTAATAATTTTAAGTAATACATTGTATAAATGTGAAAGGTCACACTGTTGGGAAATGCCAACCTGCTTTGGGCTATATAAATTAAATAATTAAATCTAATTATTTTAGTATAATTTAATTAAAGTTAGTGTTGAGAATATATTTACTATTAAAACAGCAATTTGAATTCAGAAATAGATCTGCTGTGAGGCAAGAGTGATGAGAACGCATTTCATTTGATGTTTGTTCAGATTACTAGCAGAATCATATTGACCTTGTTTTAGGCTGTCTGGAACCTTTAGTCGTACATGACCAAGTGCCTGAGCAAAAATCAAAATGGCAAAGGAGTAGTGCTTGAGCAACTACCTAATTAAGTTAATTAAGCAGTTAAGTCATTTGAGCATTTAGTCTGTGTCTTTTCCTTGTCCTTCTCGCGTGCTGTGCTAAGCATTCAACCCATGACGTTTTCGCCTGCTTACTTACCTGCTGGGCCACCTTTCCTTGCACAGCACTTTCATCGAGGGTTGGGCTTAATCTGCATCTGGACCACTGCTCCTTAGTCATGGAGGTATCAGAATTTTCCTCCACCACCTGAGGCACTCTTCTATTTACAGGCAGTGCTGTAGGCCTGGGCGATAGGGTGAAGTAATCAGATATAGTCAATGATTGACAGGTAACTTGTTCCGAAAGAGATAATAGCCATGTTGGTAGAGAGAACTAGAAAGGACTACTTTAATTTTAAAAACACTGATAAATAATATGAAATAACACATACATAAAATGCTTTTATTCACTTTTACTTTTAAAATAATGCATTGTTATGGTTTCCCACAGTGCAACATACTGTAATGTGACAGAACCAGCCAGACGCTCACCGGTAAAAATAGAGAATGAGGCTTTACTAGTTAGAACATAATCAATACTCGTGGTCATTAAACATGCTTGGTGGTCAAATCCAAAGTCAGCCAGATATAAAAAAAGAACAAACATAACAAAGACAGGAACAGGCAAACACAATCCAAAAATGGGAAGGCAAAAGATCAAAAAGTCCAAAAACACGGTCAGGGACGCAGGAAATCAGTCAAACACAGAATGGAACGCTCAGTAGCTCTATTGAAAGAAGTAAGATGAAAGGTTCAGATGAAAGTGTAGTAGATGAAAGTGTAGTACTTTTTTTACTTTAGGAATCCGTAGCTGAATTTCAGAGTGGCTCCGCTATAACAACGGAAAACACTTAATTCTTTAATATTCAAAGTATGTGCACATGGCTATGGACCTCACTTATTTAAAGCATGTGTAGCAGTCTGTTCTTTCTCCAGCAGGGCGGTGCTATTAGCACGCAGTTTGCAATGGACCCGCACCAGAAGGAGTTCTTCAGTGCACATGTTTGCAGTAACAACTTTCACAATGAGAGGTTAACTGTTTTGAAAACATGTTGTAGGGTGACTCAGTATATATAGGTTTATATGTGATGTTAATGTAAAAAAGCATTTAAGCTCAGAAAAAGGAATTGAAAGTAGGTCTAAGCTGCATTGGACTGCATGTTTTTGTGTTTGGTGGGGTTGGGTCAGGGGCAATATGTTAATAATCACAGTTTTTGAACAAGAAAATATTGTGCCAGTTATTTTCATATATGGCCTAAGCCTACAGCACTGTAAACCAGGGTCGGGAGGGTAGCTTTAAAAATGTATTCCATTACAGATCACTGATTTTCTGTTAAAGTTAAAAATGTAACTGTAACCTAATTCAAAGGTTATTATATTAAAAGTACTTTTGGATAACTTGTCTTTTAAGTCATATAATTATATGAAAAGAAAAATGTTTTATGAAGCAGTTGGTTACAGGGGATTATAGTTTAGATGATAGTTTATAGGTGATTTACTTTTGAGTGCTTTATACCAAAATCAAAAGGTCAGCTTTTGAGACCCCCAGTAACAACAATCTTAAATAGAGGTCATTCTAAAAACTCCCACTGGTCATCATCTGTGTTCGATCTGCTGAAAGGCCACTACTGGCTCTTTATATCAGAGCGTAGATGACTTCAACAATCATCGTTTGCAATGAAATATGTAGGAGCTCTCTCAGCTTTTAGCAGTTCACCGAAATCAGCATGTCTAATGAGTTTAAAAAGCGTTAATTTTTACACAAAAACCTTTACATTTAAATATCCTGCTCATATATGCAATGTTGAGCTCAAAATTAAAATTAAAATTCAATACTAGGATTTTAATTTGCTATTTGGTGCACTAGACATTTCATTTACATAAAGATTTAGATGAGTAGCATTATTTAAATTAAAAGGTATTACCGGATCAACACATTTAATTATGTCAAAATGATAATTAAAAAGTATTTTATCTTATATGCATTTTCACTCTCTAATAATGTTTTTGAAATTACGTTATCAAAGAGAACTCCAAGCTGGAAAGAACGCAAAATTCTGATGTCAATGGGAAGCAGCACCTCTCCTCTTTGCAATTACATATTCTCACATACTGGGCTGATTCTGTGTCAAAATGGCTTTTAAAATGCATTTGACCAGATTGCATTTTCATTTTCATGATCTTCCCAACCTGTCAGTCATCCCATCAGGGCAAGGCCAACAGTACACTCAGCAGAAAAGGCTTCATCTAACAACATGGCGGTAGATCTTTCTTTAGAAGACGGAGCGATGCAGAGCAATAAATTAATTTGTGATGATTACTTTGAATTCATACACAACCCACGAAGAATCTTTAATGGAACATGAAACAGATGTTTTTGTTTTAATCAGCTGGTTAAAATTATTGTTCTCTTTGATAATGCAATTTCAAAAACATGATTAGAGAGTGAAAATGCTTATAAGATAAATTACATTTTAATTATCATTTGATACAGTTCTTGCATAATCACATTAAGCACAAATATGCAGTTCTGGAAGTGCATTTTAATTTAAATAATGCTACTCATAAAGTATCTAAATCTGTGTGTAAATGAAATGTCATTTATTAGTAATATCAAAATTTGAATATTGATTTAGAGCTCAACATTGCATATCTGAGCAGGAATTTTAAATGCAAACACACAAATACATTGCTATTTACATATTACATTTGCATTTTAATTTTGATACTGATATGCTTCTATACAT
Source organism: Piaractus mesopotamicus (assembly GCA_023558415.1). Taxonomy (NCBI): domain Eukaryota; kingdom Metazoa; phylum Chordata; class Actinopteri; order Characiformes; family Serrasalmidae; genus Piaractus; species Piaractus mesopotamicus. Next base: position 12,147 of record JAILXH010138396.1, read on the forward strand.
GTGCATGTATGCAGTTTGAATGTAGTCCTGCCAGTAATTAGTAATCAGTACAGGCAGTAGAAAAAGAAATATATAGTACTTCACTGCAGTCATCAAGCCTTTGGTCAAGTCAATCTGCTGCCAGATTCCTCTCTTCAGCTTCACTTAGCCACCACCTCTGCAAAGGAGGTAGTTAATATCCGTCTCTCCTTATCTGAAAGCTTAAGGCTACATGTGCAGTCCCACTTCCTCTTGATTGCTTTTCAGGTACCATCCCCCTTTTCACACTGGACTCTTGTACCTGTGTAAACGACTTCACCAGTTGGCTGTTGGAGCACAAATCTCTGCTTATACAGAGATGATGGACAGGATCATATTTATCACTCTCTTAATTATGGTTCTATGGTTTTCAGCTCAAAGTTATCAGCTGTAAGGAAGAAACATGTATCTTCTTCCACACTGGAAGGAATGGCTTCTCTTTCTTCTCCAGGATCATTCGCTATACATAATTCAAGCCCAGACCATCTGCCTGTTGCATGGATTAATATTTCCTGCACAGATTTTGTAGGAGGAGATTGTGTCCATATGCCAGGGGCAATGGAGAGAGTGGCTTTGTGAAACCGTATCATTTTCCTCCCTAATACTTGCATGGCAGAGATTGAGAACCTCTCAGAGCTGTCATATTCCGCATGATTGATACCCTGTCTCCTGTAGGCATGCTCCTATGGATTTATGGCGCTCCCCCTGAACACCACGCTAATCAAAATAGAGCATTCAGGCTAAGCAAGACGAGAGAGCCATATAAGAACGATCCCTCTGCAGTCGAGACTGTAAAAAAACAAACAAGACTATTATAAAGTTCTCCAAAGCTACAGTGTATTTCATGTTTTTGTCAGCAACTGGTTTTCACTAAGTATTGATGGCTTGCTTTACTAACATTTAGGTGAAGCATCTATCCTTGTGCAGTCTCTGAGAGGATGGTTGATGGAGGTCGAGATCAATATTGCTGAAGACACATTGATTTGAGGCCAGATTCGCCGGTGATGTTTTTTCCATCCCTTGTAACGTCACAGTGTGCAGATGCAATATTCCACTAGAACACTACAAGATATGTATTTTTATTAGTAGTCGTGTGTGTGTGTACATGCTTCTCTGTGTTCATGTATAGATTTCTGGCGGCAGTGGGTCGAAGACTCAGAAAGAGAGAGAAAGAGGTGAGAGTCCATGCGCATTTGTGCATGAAGAATCAATCTAAACACCATCAAAACTTAAGAGGGGATTTAGAGGCCCTGTGATGAGATAGCACACTCGAAATTGCTTAAAATAGCTGTGGAGATTAAGCTAATGTAATCCCATTTAAAGAAGCCTCCTTCAAATGTTTATTATTGATGCACCATCTGGCAGAAAGCTCCTCAAACACCATTGTCCAGAAACAAACCAAACACTCTATACTGCTCTGTAGGCACGCTCTGACCGGCCGCTTTCCCTGACCAGCTCAGGCTATATTCCTTCAGTGGCCCCGCTAGTTCATCAGCTCTATTGCTCCCCGAGAGGTAAGAGACGTGCAGCAGAAAGCCCTGCGATAATTAAACTCAGCGTTCTCCCAACAATGGAGGCCACTGAGTCTGAAATGAGGTAGGAAGTTGTCGGTCATGCCCGGCAGGCCCCTGACGGCCCTCCTCCGTAAAGTGCTTTCTGATGTGCGGCTGCTGCTTTCGCTCACTCGAGATTAGCAGTTATTTTAAGGCCTGGCTCAGAGCAAGGCCGATTGTCTGCACCGAGGCTTTATCTCTAGGACCCTTGTGAGCTGAAGACAAGCGAGCAAGGAGATTATTTTAGAAGACAGTGGGTCTCTGGTTAATGAGAGTGGACTCCTGTTGATTCTCAGGTCTCAGAGTTTTTTTCTTCTCGGGGCTTTCAACTAGACATTCAGTAAAAGCCTCTTGGTTCCGTCAAGCATCTGGGATGGAATTTCCAATCAGCATCTTTATAAGTGTTCATATTTGAACCATTGCATGCTAGTCCTGAAAAATATTAAGGTCTGTGGGAAGCTTAGGGGCAAAGAGTTGTTGGAAACTCTTAATAAGCATGTAACGGTAAACAAGCTGAATACAGAATCTACAATTAAATATTACCACACCATATTATGAAGTACCTTATATATATATATATATA